>CAUJGJ010000083.1:264100-266600 GCA_963170055.1 Halisarca cf. caerulea
AGAAGCACAGGAGTCTCAGCCACAGTTGCTCTCTGTTGAAGACTGGAGTTAAGGTTAGTCTACTATAACAGCAGTTAATTTCGCTATACTAAGGTTGATAGGGCATTTATATCAGGGTATAGGGTATAGGGTATATTCTTATTTAACCTGGGGAACCTTTAGCCAGAGGCTACTGTGAGTGGCACCCAGAAAAGAAAAGGGACAAAAGGCAAAAACAAAACAACAAAGGGGGTGTACAAAGATTCAACAAAAGAGTTCGAGGTTTGCATTATGATGAAATGATAATAGAATGAATAGATGACCAAAACTTATAAATTTAGTGAGAGAGACATTAGTGAATAGAATAATGAGATAAGATTATTGGTGCATGAGTATGAAAATAGTGTCTTATTGATGATATGCACAAAATCATATTGTCAATGAGTTATTCATTTAAAAAGTGATTTTCACATAGTTTAGTGAACACCCGAAAGTCCGCCCAGTATCGGATGTTATTTGGTAGTGATCACCATAATGATGCGAATTTATCCTCTTCATGGTGGTAGTATCTCCATCCTACCTACCTATAATTCAAGTGAAACGTGAATATTCTCTGCAATTTAGAATATGTCTGTGTTTCTTTCAAATGTATTGTATATACTCCCAATTTTAATGTAAAGGCACAACCATTGTGTTCATCTATGTCTATGCACCTTATCATGCATTTAATTTCACTACATGTACAGCTGTACAAACACTATAGTCAAGTCCCATATAAATTCTCATTTATATAATGTTATTGCATTGTCCAGTAAAATTGACAACATTTGAAATGTAAAATATGTTACACTGTAACTGTGGAACTTTCCCAATAGTAAGTACCCTCAGGGGAAGGCGAATTAAATGCATGGGTACTCACTATCAGAGGTACTTACTACCCAAGGTGTTATGAGGTAGGGACAGAGCAATGAGTACTTATACTAATCAGGAGTTTGACTTATAAGTTTGAAAATTATATTACATACAGTATAACTGTGGAACCGGTAATATAACATACAGTGATCATAATATGTTTATGAAACTACATCCGCACACTAGTACAAAAACTTTCCTATAGTATGCTAACTGCATGTATATATTATTCTGACTCTTATTCTTTAGACTCAGTAGATTAGTGGTCAAGGATGTCTGTGTTCAGGGCTGCATTCTCTCCACTGTGGTGCCTGTTGACTGTTGCTCTACTCAGTAGCCACGTTGTGGCAGGAGGTACAGTCTCCATACAAAGTCAAATCAAATATTATGTCAATTTAGTGCACAATTCTACACTGGCTGTGATGACTCATAAATGAAACGTAAATTCAAATGGAACTGGATACAATTTTTATTATTCTTTTACTCAGGAGGGTGTGACTTTCGATTCCAAGGGGCTCTGACATCACCCGGTCTACTTGTGATACAATACGTGGAATCTGTCACTGAATCTGTGGAGTGCAGCTTTGACAGTGGACCCTTTGAACCCTGTTAGTGTTGCGTATTGTTTATAGCAAATAAACACATGCCCATGCACAAGCATACCAATGTACATGTTCATACATGAACAGGTACATTCAGTACATATATATATATATATATATATATATATATATATATATATATATATATATATATATATATATATATATACATACATGTATAACTGTCAGCACATGTATGGACAAATAACATACACAATTATATGCATAAAGTTACACATGCACAGCAGTCAAATGCAGGATCAACACATACCGTTATAAATTATACGCAAACACCCTTTTCATGCTGTTAGTACTTACATTAATTTAACTTTACAATGACATACATGCGGGCACACAAATGTGTGTGTGTGTGTGTATGTGTAGGCATGTTACACATTTAGTAATTCTCAGCATTAATTCTTCTTTTATGAAATAAATTCCAGGTCCAAATGGAAAGAGCTTCACAATTCCTTCTACTGATGTGTACATCTTGAACTTCAATGTGACCTGTTTGAATGACCGTGAGACTATACAAGATTCTGCTCAGGGTCCATTCCCAATCAATGCACCTGGTCCTTGCCCCAAAGATGCAAAAATAATGAGCCTTAGAAGTATGTAACATATGTACCTACATGTGTGTTGCTTGCTTGCATTTAGTCCAATTAATGTAAACTACATGAGAGCCTAAGCACATATGAATAGTGATTGAATGGTCAACCCCTAGCAATCTTTCTGGGATATTCTTGGTGGGATACCAAATCTGGCAGATTATCCAACTCAATCTGCAGCCATTCAACTAATTTTATGCACAAATTTGATGGCCAATAAATGGTTTTGGTAGATAATGTAGCAGGGGATTAATTATAAACATACGACTGAATTTTTATACTTACTACTAATTTTGTAGGGAGATCTATATATAATAAGTGGAGGAACGTGATGTTCCACTGGAGGGTAATAAATGGTGAAGGTCTTCGAACGACGTGCCAACTCAATTCTGGTCCGGA
>CAUJGJ010000083.1:274100-289100 GCA_963170055.1 Halisarca cf. caerulea
AATGCTTACTGTAACGATTGTTCCAAGTATGCCAAGCAACTACATCATAAATCAAACATGCAAAACTGCTGACATTGAAATCACCGATGACGAAGGTATTGTTAAGGGGAGGGGAGATAAAGTCATGCATGAACATGCATATTCAAGATTATATCAATGCACATCCGAACACAATGCAACTTGAACACATAAACCGAATGTTTTGCGGAACGAAAAGCCTCAAGCGATCTATTAAACGTCCTTTTGTAGGCTTTCAATGTTCTGCAATGGTTAATGCCCACCTTACCCTAATGTGAAATCTGCACATCAGATATCCAGTTCCCTCACTTTCCGTAGTAGCTTATTGGCAGCGAATCTGCAAAAATCCTACCTTGCTTTATCTGCATTTTCATCCAAAACGGATGTTTGCGGATAAGTAAAATCTGACGTTATTTTAAAAGTCAAGCTGTACGGCAAGTATTATGCATGACTGTCCAAACATACACTATATACTGCTGCAGATAGCCTACAAATACAATACACTCATTACACACCTCACGCATGCATATGGGTGCATGCAAAACCCACAAACACAACATAACAGATAGAAATGTACCTGCATGAATCATTGATATAGTTTAGCAGATTGTACATGGCTGGCTGAAGTTATTATATATATATATATATATATGTGTGTGTATATACAATTAAGGCACTGCACACTTTCTCCACAGTATGCTTCTTTAGGTTCATCGATGCATCGATTGCTCCTGGATCATTCAATGTAAAGTATGAAGTGGCAACAAGTAGTACCGTAAGGTGTAAGGTGGATAACAAGAACTTCAGACCATGTGAGTATTAGGCCCATGCATGTAGTTGCGACTCCAGTATTCTGAACAATGTCATATTATGTTTATAAAACCCAGCATTTTAGACAGGAATTCATTAACTGTACACCCATCCACCCACCCACCCACACCCACACACATACACACACACACACACACACACACACACACACACACACACAGTCTTGTAGATATTATTATAATATTGTATATGGATACACATAAAAAGTATGATAAATTATGTTATCATTAAGTTTGACAGCACAACTTCCACCCAGTCAAAATCCACCTTTTTATACACACACAAACACACAAACACACACATACACACACATCTGTGCACAAGCACACAAAAATGATTTTATAATAACACCATTTCATACACACAACCGTCAACCCACTAACATACAGTGCATTTATCTTCACTTGCTATTCGCATAGGTCCCAATGGAACTACTTTTTCAGTGCCACAAGGAGGTCTCCACAGAGTCACATTTGATGTCACCTGTTTTGATGGGATGATTCCCACTGGTGACATGGGTCCCTTTCCTCTCAACATTCCATTCACTGCCACATGTCAAAATGCAAGAATTCGCGATCTGAAAAGTGAGTACACACAGTGGAATGTGGTTTATCCGACATCTGTTGTCCATAAATATGTCAGCTGAACCAAGTGTTGAATAATTTGGGTAAAATTGTGTACAAGTTATAGTGCTGCTCCCTCACTATTCCAGTTCCCTTGCTTTGTCTACACTTTCATCCAGAACAGATGTGTGTGCATGGATAAGCGAGGTCTGACTGTATTTCACTTCTCTTGTATACTCATACTCATGGATAGATGATGTTACTGTATATGTATAATACTGTACATTATTCATAATACTAGTTCCTGTGCCCACCTTATACATGCAGTCATTAGTTAGAGTCTACTAGCTTGGAGGTGTGCATTAGCGGTTTTGGTTTTGGATGCGGACTTACTTTCCACTGAACCCCAATCATAAGTTGTGTGTGTGTACTGTTTGCAGATGTGTCCATGTAGAATATGGCATTGTCCTACTTAGGGCGTTCAATCTATACCACTGAAAGGAATGTTCACTTTGCCTGGAAGACAAGAGGCACATACGATCGAATCACATGTCAAATTGGGAAAACACCAGAGGTCCCATGTGAGTGCAATAGCCGATATATATATCATCACGTATGCCCATGAAGTTAGTAGGCTATGCATGATAGACGTTCTATTGTACTGGCCCACTTCCTCATGTATTATACATGTCAACTGTACAAATGCTGCAGTCATATCTCTATGTTATACAACATGTATTCAAGCCTTTTCTCAAAGATGGATTATTATTAATTATTAATAATATGATATTATATATATACATACAAAATGTAAGTATGAAAGTTAATCCCACCCACTACACACATACATGAATTCATCATAATTTCTACTTAGTCAGGCAATTTACCACATTCTGTATGCAAGCTGAATACAGTCAGTCAGTGATGTAATTAAAAATTTCGTGAACATAATAAATAATAGAACACAAATTTACGATGACATCATCATGGTACCCTATTAAAACCAGCTCTAGCTGACAGGGTTATCACTTTAATGAAATGATGATGATAATGATGATGATGATGATGATGATGATGATGATGATGATGAATCGGATGATGATGATGATGATGATGATGATGATGATGATGATGAAATAATACATACATACCCTTCATGACATGCAAATTCAAAGTGTAGAATGTATATAGGAGCCATTTACGCTAGATGTAACAGTTGCTACATGGTACATTAGCAAGTGTGTCTGATAGTCCTAAACAGTACAATAGCAGCTAACAAGATCATCTGCAGAAACAATGGTGATTGAATTTTTATGGTTGTGTGGCCATGCAGTGGCGGATCAGTGACATTGGATTGTTAGTACAACATCATTCAAACAATACATCTTGTGCTTGTCTTCCTGCAGGTAGAAGTCCCTATAGGTTGGACCAAAACACGTACAACTCTCTGTGTAGCAAGAGGCACACATTTACTGTGAGAGCATACTGTGGAGGACAAGTGGTGCATTCTGACCAAATTACGGCCAGATGTGAGTAGTGTGGACGCACAGATTTGCATAGGCCATGCCCAGCATATGTATAATTGCATACCAGTCTAGCACCATACCTCTTCCCTAATTTCTCCTCACCTACACAGTGAGAAGTACAGGCTAGTAGCTAGACTAGTAGCATACATACATACATGGTATATATTATATATATAATATGTATATATATATATATATATATATATATATATATATATATATATATATATATATATATATATATATATATATATATATATACATAATACATACACTATGCGAGGTTTACAGGTATTCAATTGTACATGTAATTTGTGCACAGTATTTACCACACATACTGTATGGCTGGGTATTGGCCAACTATTACTGTAACAGACACTTTACGCACATTCACATCACACTAGGGCATATAACACTCATGCATGGGAAACTCTTGTCAGTCTGTGAAACTCTCAATCTATATTCAATCAATATAAGATTGTCGACACACATTTCTTGAAATGGCTGCATTGGATATTCCCCACACACTTCTTAATCCACCACAAATTATCAAAACGAATTGCAGAAAACTGCCAAGACTTCACTGGAGTATACACAGAGTTTGAATACTCGTGTGAACACATGTATCGTAGTAAGCTCTATTTTTGATGTTCTACAGTGTTTACTGGAAAAGCATGTAAAAATGGCTGTGATGATGCAACCTTCATCAAGTCTCCTTCCACAACTGTGAAGAAGATGTCCTCTGGTGTCCAGATACGAGTATCATTCAAGACCAAACCTAATACGTTCTGTTTCTGTAAGGACCTAAATGATCAGTACAGTAGAGATAAGAGATGTGAGTTGAATCACTGACTGTGACTGTTTGCATGCATAAAGACCTCCGTGATAGCAGACATACATAAGGTGAGACCTCACTTATATCTGCACCAGTCCTTAAAAGTGCAGTTTGAATTCCCTCACTTTCGGCAGTAGGTTTTATTTAATTTAGAAAAATCTGCAATAATCCTATACATGCAGCACACTATACTATTGCTCCCTCATTTGTCCAGTTCCCACACTCAATCCGCAAGTTCATCCA
This sequence comes from Halisarca cf. caerulea, assembly GCA_963170055.1. Lineage (NCBI taxonomy): Eukaryota > Metazoa > Porifera > Demospongiae > Chondrillida > Halisarcidae > Halisarca > Halisarca cf. caerulea. The sequence continues at coordinate 278,117 of CAUJGJ010000083.1, forward strand.
TTGGATATATATATTCATCTATACGGCCCCACGCAGCAGTACAAAGTTGACATACATTCTGGATTCCCTACTCAGGTTCCAATGGCAGCATGATAAGACTTGCTCGACGTACTGGAGTCCTGGTGATATCTTGCGAAGTGAAGGATGCCTGTAACACCATCATTCGGTCTTACCACCCTTTCTGAATATAATATATGGAACACACATACAGTAGATTAGAAAGATCATTGAAGATCAAAGTGGAGTTTGTATACATTGGACCTATGTAATATATAGAGGCCAATGACACAATACTTTATATGGAAAATATATTATAATTATTATTATTACATGAACCTTAATTATAGTGAATTTCATAATGATATTAGCTCAAATTTGGTAGATTTAGCATTCATTTTCACATTGTAGTCACATGCGAGTGTTCTGCTAAAGTAACAAGAACCACAGGAATCAAAATCATTGTACACACATGATTCTCATGAGCAGTGCCCGGATGCCCCTCAAGTATGTGCAGATGCACCCTATACTATACCCCACATACAGTGGGATTTGGTTCATCTGACGACACCTGTTCCCCATAAATGTGTCAGATAAACCAGGTGTTGGATCAATCAGGTGTTGGATAAATCAGGTAGATTTGTGTACAGTTTGATGATAGGGATTCACAACAGAGTATCAGATAAACAAGATTTTCAGATAATCCAGTGTTGGATAAATCAGATGTAAATGTATATGTAATACTCCAATAAGTTTTGATTACACTATGTAATGTGTCGTGGATGTTTGTCTCAACTGTATACATAAGATAGAAGAAAGGCACAATGAATTAAATTTTGGATATTATACTATGGCAGTAATTTAAAGTAAACAATCTATTTTAGCGTGCACGGTGTAATCTCTGCCTGCATAAGTGTATAACTGCCAGTATTGCAAACAAAAGTGGCCATAAGATGCATCTCAGCGCATTAACACAGACAATACTATAACACATAATCAATATATTAAACACATGCAAAATGAGGACATGCCAGAATTTCAGGGAAATTTGCTTAGACTATGAGGGCGACACAAGATCAGTACTGATTATCAGAATTGCATCAAGGTTGGTTTACCTATACTTGATGTATATGCAGGGACAGAGTGATCGAGGAGTACTTACTATCCAGGAGTATATGTGTAAGTAACCAGGTACTTACTATATATTAGCAAGCAAGTTCCATTACAACTACATGCATCTTATTGTCTATCTCTATTACAGCATGCTGCAAAAGACCACTCAAGGGACCAAGTAATCAAGTGATAACACACATTGGATATAACATAAGCAGCCTGAGCTACATGCTAAGCTGATACACACGCAGTTGATGGGGTATACAGATGTGGATTAGGTCTACACCGTCCAGAGCCTAACCAACATGGAGTGTTTTTGAATGACTTGTGAAAACATTATCACATTTGACTCTCAAAGATGATACAGAAGCAGTGTTCTTGAAAGTTCCTTTGTATGTGGTTGCAGCTACTCTTGGCAAGCGTTTGAGCGGTCTTCCAATTATCTCCACATAACATTTGGCCTCTGTAGGAATACTTCGTACACTGCATGTGACTTGCAGCTGTTTATTATTCTTCTTTCTGTTCGTGGAACAGCTAAAGGCAATCCCTACCAACCAAAGTGTTAATTCAAAAGCATCATCATCACGATCAATAATTCCAACATAATATATTATATTAATGTAAGTGTACCCAAAGGAGTAAACAACAGAATTCCTTAGAAGCACACCCTCACGCACGCACGCACGCACGCACGCACACACACACACACACACACACACACACACACACACACACACATGTACACACACACACACACACACACACACGTACACACACACACGTACACACACACACGTACACACACACACACACACACATACACACACACACTGTATTTACAGTATAATGTACTTGTGGGTACAAGGGATACAAGGGATATCCATATGCATGCTAATTCCTATACACAATATAGTTACAGACATACAGACATTCATGTATATACATGCAACCATGATATAATTGCACAGGTGCAATGTCCATCATGTAGTCCTGTAGTGACGGTGGGTTAGGTACTTACTTGGTGTGGGTTGTGGTTTAGGACATGATGACGGGTCTGCATTTCTGTTAACTGTAGAAGTGGAGACTAAATGTGACTGCAAGTCATTTCTCGTGATCTACTACATGGCTACACCAGTATTCTAAATTTAGGGTGATTATTCTGATTTGAATTCTCTGCCCAATAGTGCATTCAAATCTGAATTCTCCAATTTCTGTAGTATACCTAAATTGATTGATCCGGCAGTATCAAATTAGGTACGGGAACTGGATTACTCAATAATTACTTAAAAAAATGAATCAAGCACCCTATATTTGAAACTGGCCCTGCAGGAAACACTATGTGAACAGCGAGTATATACACACGGGCATGTACGGTCCATACTGCAGAGTGTACTCTGGAGGTCTGAAATTGGATTTTGACACAAATAATTCATGCACATCATAGTGAAGGTGGTTTTGATGCACAGCATAATGGCAATACACTGTATGTCCCTCAGCCAAAATTGAAAAGCATAAATACTACAGTAAATAGGGGAATACTCACAACTGATCATACGTATTTGCAAAGTTTTGTGAGTGGGCATTCTTTGCAAATTTCACTACATAGATAGTCATGGCTTAGTACTTGTGCAATAGTAAAGATGTTGGCCATCACAAAATTAAAAAAAGTCATGTAATTTCCCAATATAAGGTAATGTAGTCACTAAGTGTTGAATATGGCCACATGCATGCATACCCCTGTGTACTGTACTGCATATGGCTTGCTTATGTACCTGGTACATACTTAAACATGGCAACAGATCCACCTTTTTACAATATACTTGCACATTGCACAGTTGGTATGTACTATTGCTGACATGGGATTACATACTTCTAATGGTTCCTGCACTCCTCACCACCTGCACACCATCGCAGAATCCAGTAAGCAGAAACTGGTACTGTCCACTACAAGCACTGGATATGTCCACATCAAATGGGCTTATACCTGTTGTGTGACGTCACAATATCATAATAATACGGACAGTAACAACATGTTGCAGATATAGCACAAGCATGCTAAGCAAGGAGCATCAAGCACATGCATGTTTACAATGAAGGCAAGCATGCATGTGTACATGAAGTGAATGTATGTCATTGAGTAACATATAGTATTACACTATATAAAAACATCGATCATTTCTACACTCACATGGTTCAGCAGACGTTCCATTAAAAGAACAGGTTGTTTCAACGTTTTTATCAGCAATGAAGAAGAATTTGAGTATATTATTCTGGGGACCTACAACTGCATGTGGAATTAAATAGACAAACCATACGCACTACCTGCTAAACGGCTACAGAACTGACATAAAATATACAGAGTCTTATGATAATGCACAGTCACACACATGCATTTGAAATGCTTTAAACATAAACAACAAATCTCAATCCTGGAAAAAAGCACATGAACATTAAAATACACAGTATTTTGTAGAACGTAGAGCCTATATGTGCTTGATCATTGAAGATACACAACACACACCACTGAGATTCCTGACTGACGCGTCTTTACAAGGGTTTTCTTCTATTGTGAAAGCTCTTTCAATGTTAAGCACATTGCCATCACTGCAGTTGACAACAGCTTCGAAAAGGTGATCTCCAACTGGTAAATCTTCGAACATACTCCCATTATGGCCTAATATATGTATGCAAAAGGTGAGTGTACAACACAATGTCATATTAGCAGCAAGCATATATGCTGTACACACCACCAAGTGAAGAAAAACTTTAAAAGGACATACTGAATGTATAGCCATGTATACACTAGAGGGTGGTCACCAGAAAAAAAAATTAAAGAGGGTGGCATTCACGTAAGCCAGTAATAGTCTAGTGCACAGCTGTCATTATCCTTTTGTTCACTTCAGAATCTACATTATTTAATATTGAGTTACTCCTCTACATTTGCAACAATCTTGTGAGGTGGGAAATTCCCTCAAAGTATTACAATATACACAGTGTCAGTTTTACCAAATCTACCCATTTTGTGTCTAAACAGAGAAGGAATGACTTTACTTAAAGTAAAAATTGGTATAAGCCAAAATTTAAGGAGGGTGGTCCACCCTGCTGAAAAGGGCTGGTGAGTACACTGTACTATAATACTAGGTGCATGAATTCAAGAACTCCTTGCAACAACAATGGTAACCCAAGTTCATAACATCCCTGAAGTTAAATCTGCACATGCCTTTCTAGAGCTCAGCATTCTGAGGCTTCAATTCCTTATTAGGGTGTATGTTGTCAATGTTAGTGTTAACAATCAAGCACAAACAAACATTGAAACCCTTGAGATTGCTGGATACATAATTTAAAGACACACGTGACATTGTGAATTTGAAGTGCTCCTACATCCATCAAAGATCATACACTCACATGTCATATACTCTTCCTCATTCACCCTACACTGGATATTTGTGCTGCTTTTCACAGCAAGAATAACTTTGACTCTGTTTCCAGTGATGACAAGATTGAGGTTCCCACTGCAAGGCTCCTCAGTAGGTCTGTTACCTAACGGTAAGCCACACTGGTCAGTGTTTGTCTGAATGACACATGTGTGCATGTTTATGTCATTCTGTAGATATGTGCTCCGTGTACGGTATACAGGAATGCAAGGTGCGCAAACTGGTAACATGCATGCACGTCTCCAATGTATGTTGTCTATATTTCTGTACCCTTTTACTGGGTGCCTAGGATAGTAGCCTATGGCTAAAGGCCTTCCCAGTTAAAATGAGCTTACCTAATCTAACCTAACCTACATATGTTTACTGAAGCATGTACGTAGACTACAAAAACAACCTTCCATGCTTCCACCAAACTTTAGTGAGTCAAGGTTATTCACCATGCAGCAGGGGAACCTGTGTAATCTGACACCTACTTAATCTGACATTCTCCCTAATCCGACCATCTCATGAGGTACATGCAGTCACCATATTGAAGGATGGTAAGAATCACTCTTTAATCCGACAATCTCCTAATCCAACATTCTTTCAAACCCCATACATCGAGTGTCGGATTAGAGATATTTCACTGTGCAATCAGTATAATATTATACACATGTACAAGAATCCCTGATACCACATGTTGGCCATATGTTAAGTACTCACTCAAGCCCCCCTGCATGACATTGCATGTGTACATGCCATAACTCTCTATGCCATAACTTACCAGATTTGTATTCAAATATCAACTTTGTGGGAGTGCTCTCTACACCTTGACATACCACGAAGACTTCCACTTCATAATTTCCAAAGGGCCTACTTACAAGGTCAACCACAAATGGAGAAGCACCTATTAATAGTAATTAAAAGAAATAACATGCATTGAGGTATTAATATAATTTAATTATTTATGTATATATTATGAGCATGAGTAGGCCCATGCAAAATATACATATATATATATACTATACACAATTATCTAGTATGAATATTGTAGTCGTACTATATAGGAAAACGTGTCATGGTGCGGGGGCAAAAGTTGGGTGGATCAAAGAGTACCGCGGGCTTACATCCACGATGTAGCCCTGCTACTCTGATGTAGCCCAGGTCAAGGGTCTTGTCAATCTCCTGCCAGCCAAAACCCATTCATGCCTCATTAATTAGTAGTTGTCAATTGTCACATTTTGCAGTGTTTTGCTTCACCATGACACATAATAGTTGTATCCTGCCTTGGTGTGCTAAAGCAGCATAAAGTGCCAATTAATTGACCTCAGGCTGCGCCCTCGGTCAATTAATTAGCACTTTATGGCTGCTGTAGCACACCAAGGCAGGATACAACTATTACTTATAATATTAGAACACATGGTCAATATTATATACCATACCTACCATGCAGTTATCGCATCACATGTAGCAGTATTTTGATGCCATAAAGTACCAGTGCAGTCATACTGTATATGCTGTACATGTACAGTTATTTTACCACACATTAAACATGCTATATACAAGTTTATGTATTAAAGTCTATATATATACACTATTGCTTATAGTTCAATGGTCCAGGACTTGATTTCTTAGAGTTTGATATTACATGTTACTAGTCCAGGACCTCTAATAACAATCCCAATAATGGCAAGGAGCACACCATACATTTTTCCTTTGCATGGAAAGGTGAATGTTGTCAGATGATAGGGCTGCAAATGGTTGCACTGATACACAATAAGCTGGCGTGCGCTCACAAACTTCAGCACATGCACACCCTCTACACCTTACACAGCTGATATTCTGAGCCGTTAACTTGACAGAGAGAATAATCTGCCTTACAGTTGGCAGTGAAGTCAATGACAACACTTGTATTGCTACTTCTTCCTAAAATAATAGGAGAGAAACTGTTTGTGATTATGGTACCACATTGAAACAGTATAATATAATATGATTACATATTAAAATGAATATGTACAACTACGTAACTCTGCATACATACCCAAAGGAAAATGTACTCTCATACTGTTATAGGACTCCATGACCATATATAGGCTAAATGTATTGCACACGGCATACCATTATCCACGTGGAGTTAACATACCATTGATGCTTATGATTGCAGGTTCTGGGGTGACAATAATGATGTCGGAAATAGTGGTGCTTTTATCACAGATCGAAGCTGATGGGAACTGGCAGACAACTTCTACATTATACCGTCCCTGAAAGAGGCCTTCGAATACCTCATGCGAAGAACCTGAGATTAACAATAACAACAATAATTGAGCATCAGACATTTGCCCATACACACTACATACAAATTGTGAAAACATGCATTGTACGTATGGTAACGTATATAGAAAAATAGGGCTTAATTAACTTTTTGCATAATTATAATTATTCTGTGGTACAAAAATGCATTTACATGCATATGTACATTCACGCACCATGCACATAAACACACATGCACCACACACACACACACACACACACACACACACACACACACACACACACACACGCACGCACACGCACACACACACACACATACACACACACGTGCACGCACACACACACACACACACGCGCGCGCGCGCGCACGCCACACACACATGTACACAGCTAGAGCCTGCATGCATGAATGCACACATGTACACATGCACGTATACATATAATTATACGTGCACGCATGTGTGCATCCACACACACATATTATTACACACATTATTGTAGGGTATTGCACCAAGGGAGTTAAGGATGACACATGATCACACATATATGCGCACATACATACAGTTAATGATTTCCTTGATAAGATCTCCTGCTGTGCTGTTGTATAGCGAACACTTGTACACTGCCAGTGGATGTCGATTGAAGAACAATGTGACATCACTTCCTGAAATGGTCACATTGGCCGTAAATGGGTCTGAAGGACATGTGTGAAATTGTATACTCTCTTGAGCACACACTCCTGAACTACAGTCGTCCTCTGCGCGGCAGCAGTTTAGCTTAACTGCATGAGGTCCAATTGCTAAATTACTGAACATAGTTCCATTTTGGCCTGCATGAGCAAGTGGATAGATAAATTTTAAACTGCCGAGGACATTACACAATCTGATTCATCTCTCTCAAGTTCTTACAGGAGGTAAATTCAATTTGATTCTAAACGGCATATAATAATTTACTTAATGAAATAACAGTTAGTGTACCAGCATGCCTGCCATGTTAATGACATTAAAATAATCATGGAAAATGGCCGACTTGCATAGTAGAACCCAAAAGGCAAGCTCAAAGCCCACTGAATCTGCCTATTAAGAAGAATCTGGAATCCACAATATTGCTCAATCTAAATGCTCTACGAAAATAGCAAAAGTGACATAATATAAATAATGAGATGCCTTTTGGTCTAGTGCTATCATTTGTCATGCATGAACTATGCCAGCTCCAATAATTCGTGGCCATATTAATTTTACAAAAGCCCTCGTAAACCTTCCTCAGCAAAAAAGGACTAATGCATCTATGGCATATCAAACTCACATATAGCAGCATTTTGACTATCCAACATACAAGTACAATCAAAAGCAGTCACGGTTGATAGCAATAGAGTTGCTTTTGAATCCCTTGCAGCCATTTTTGCGTTTAGTGATAAGGATGGTTTTCTGGACACTGTAAAATTTAATGTCTTGATTGGAATACTCAGAGTGGATCCTTTTGACTGTACATCACACTTGAGCTGATGGTCTCCACATGGTAAATTAGCCATTTTTAGACCCGACGTGCTAAAAGCATTGGAATCTAGTGGGCAGGCAAAGTTAGATCGATGTTAATAAAGTGAATACTGAAAATAGAGTATACATGTACTGCTTACAGTCTGTCCTTGATCCTCTGTCCAGTCTGCAGAACAACCTTGCATCTCTATTGTCAGACTGAGAACATTTTAGCGTAGCCGTGTCATCGGCAACAGTGAGTGAACACCTCAGTTGAGTTGTATTTTGAGGCTGAGATGTAGTGCATGATACAGTGAATCTCAAGGAAAGCTTAGCAACATATGCAGGAAACTCATTTGGAGTGCACGATAAGGATAGGGTGTAAGTTCCACAGGGACGAGACAGATCATCACCATCTGCACCTGCATATACGTACAGAGTCATAGATTGAAATACTTAGACTAGTAAACTAATGTTGGATTTAGATCATTTGCCACCATCTATTGGTAGCACATACGTAATGCATATGTGTCTGCACTAGTGTATGTGTGCATGTACGTGTGTGTGTGTGTGTGTGTGTGTGTGTGTGTGTGTGTGTGTGTGTGTGTGTGTGCGTGTGTGTGTGTGTGTGTGCATGCGTGTGTGCGTGCGTGTGTGTGTGACAGTAGTGTTCTCCTCAGGTATCTTAAGGCATGTCAGTCCAACATGCATTCTCTAGTAAAATTCATATTTGTAGGAAAAACAGGCACACATTCATAGATTATTGAAAATCTATGTTTAGTACACATCATTCTAGTGTCCAAACTGAAGCTGCAACCAATAATTATTTGTGATGCATTGTATGTATACATATATGATGATGCATGCATGCATGTACATACATATTAAGTACATATGCATGCCTGAAATCATTTCTGGGGAGAACACTGTGTGTGTGTGTGTGTGTGTGTGTGTGTGTGTGTGTGTGTGTGTGTGTGTGTGTGTGTGTGTGTGTGTGTGCATGTGCATGTGTGCAGTGAAAAAAAACCTACAAGAAAATCGTAAGACATCTTGTCCCCCTTCCAGTTGACACATGCACCTGTCTTGTAGACTGGAGCGTATGGAAAGGATGGAAGAGTTGCTTATATCTGCCTGAATAGAATATACAATGCTATTTGGTCCTGCGGTACCATATCCACCTGCAGTGTACAGAAAGAGCAAATGATCCCCAAGAAAATATAAGTTTCCATAAAAGACAAATTATATTGAGTTAATGAACATGATGGTAGTAATTCTCAATTAATGAAATCTATTCAAACTTAATGCAGTGACTGCACAAACCACTTTCAATTAGTAGTTTTGGTGAAACCTGTCAGTTTTTAACCTCCAAAAGAGTAAACTACTAGTCTTAACTGCAGCTCCTTAATACACCATGCAAGAGAGTAATATTGACAGAATGATCAAACAAGGAGGAATAGACTAGAAAATGAATGCAATGAAAGTTTTGCAAAAAAGTTGCCTCTATACTACAAAAACAATTTGAAAGAAGCCATTATAATAACACTGAAGATGATTCAGTTAGTAGTAAAACTGAAAAAATTCTTATAAAATTGATTCAGAAGTGGAACAAGGATGCATGCCTATCAGCAAAAAGTAAAAGAAGATGACAACCGTGGGAGACCCCTGACATGAGTTATACGTATGGCGGTTCCACCACACTGTGTGTACTCAAGTACTGCCATGAGAATGTCACTCCACCCGCCTTATTTATTGCCAGGTAGGTTTGAGACTGTACATTTTCATTTTGAACCACCCTACCTGAGGCATAGTTTCCTATCACTGATATTTTACTTATAATTCAAAAGAGTAATGTACGAAGTTCCTCCCAATTTTATACACTATTCTGTGGTCTACAACAAAGACAGTCTCCAGCCTTGAATATTTTCTCAAGATTTGACTATTATAAGGGGTCTCCTTTTGCTTGCCTTTCACAAAGATCAGAGAAGTTATTTGGCAAAGAGATTCAAGAAGAGCTCCTCTCACTGAAACTTAAATTTTAACCCTGTTAAAATCGAACCTAAAGTCTGACAGAGAATATATGCTGAGCATTTCTAAATTAAGCGACAAAGTTGCAATTCCTAGAGGCCGGTTTCTTACACATACACATTTGGTACGTCCTCGTGGCAGGATAATATCCTTAAACTTAAAAAAAACTCACCCAAAGCCAAAATGAATATGATACATGCAACAGAGTAATCTCCCCGCATCTCCAATTACGTCGTCTTCTTTTCTTCGAGGGGCGTCAGAGAATTTAGTGGGAGACTTGAACTCTGCTGTGGGAAACCTTTCCACATTATGCTCCTCCTACTATTCCTCAATTATTATATGAAAACCAATAGTGGGCATACTTTGGCTTCAGGGAGGAGAATTGAGCCACCAAACGGCGATGCTGATACACCGGCGCCATTTTATAATTGGCGCGCAAAAAGTAATGCTATCATGCACGGGAACACGGTAAACACAACCATAGACCCTCTATGACACAACTACGTAGACACATTGTACAATCATGTATACCGGTATATTTAAACTACCGGTATACAAATACGCCCTATAGTATACCAATGTAATGGTATGGGATCCCTAGCAGCTGAGAAAGGTTGTCCTAGGCCCACATACCTTACATCTATAGACTCTGAGTCGCATTTTCATAACTTGCTGTTTATTGCGATAATC
>CAUJGJ010000083.1:294100-299100 GCA_963170055.1 Halisarca cf. caerulea
ATTATATGCATCCAAAGTGAGTACATTACTAATATTATTATACCTAAAGATCCAGTTTCTATAGTGACTATAAACTCTCAAAACATGTCTTTAGTGGTTCCACCAAGCAAATAAGATAATTTAGAGTGCAGCCTGGAACAGACAACCTATTGCTGTCCCGTACAGTTGCATAATATGATATTTGCTCCGGATAAACTAGTATACATAACCTGCATATAGTGTGTGTCATCCCTCCTTCATGCCTATTATTATGTAAAGCAAAAAGACATTGATATATATATATTTATATTATATATATATATATATATATATATATATATATATATATATTAGTATACCATACTATATGGATAGTATACTAAGTATCCTGGAGTACACACACCTTAGTATTATATAGTAGCATTTCGTGAGTATAAGATGTCTTACATATGTAACCCACACAACATCATACGTACAAGGGCTGGTTTCCTGGATAAGTTCATTCGAGGAACGGCTGTACAGAGAACACTTGTACATTGCACGTGGGTGAGGAGCGTATGATAGCGTGACATTGCGTCCTGAGATGGTCACCCTGCTTCTGAACGATGAGGGACAAAGTTGCCAGGAAAGCTTTCTTTGAATACAGGCACTTTTCCCACACTTGTCCTCCACCGAGCAGCAGTTGAGCTTTAACACATGCGATCCCGGCAGCAGATTGGGGAACATTGCACCATTGTGACCTGTATTGGGAAAGAAGAATACCATTGTATATAATAGTTATAGTTAGTACATATACTCAATTTTTACAAGGCTTTATGTTTGCATTTTTGCAAAGTACAGTAGAAGACATCCGTGAAAATTTATATCTGTGAAAATTAACATGGGCTCTTGTGCAGTGGCAAAACATGGCCATCATTGATATGCACAAATTACATGATCCAAAAATGTCAAAGTACATATGATATTCACACATATTATTATAATATGCATATACTGTATGTATGTATGTATTATATGCGTATATAGTACATATTACAATGATACACACAAATATACACACATATATTCGATTTTAGATGAGCTAAATATAATATAATATTATCAAAATAGCATACTATTGTTTATTTAAATGCTAGGATCAAAAATAGCAAACGTTTAGCCTATAGCACCGGCCCTTGAATACATGCTAGAACTTCAGTATGATGCATGTATTTTCTAAAAGTTTAACTCAAACATACACATTGTGCACACCACGTAACGCAACATCTTGTATAAGACTAAAAACTCCAAATCACGAATAATGTCAGAAATTCTGTATACTCACACTCCACGACATTCCCATCATTTAACATGCAAGTACACTCAATGCTTTGGGATGAGCTTAGGGCTAAGGCTGCCTTTGAACCAGTTGCAGATACACTTGCTGATATGGCCAAAGCTGAAGGACTTGGTCCCTGGATTGTAAAGTCAATTGCAGGAACTGGAGTGGAGACAGCGGATCCCACGGATTGTAGTTTGCACACAAGAGAATGGTCCCCACAGGACAGATTCTTCATGGTCTCACCAGCTACACTAAATGCATTTGGAACTGGAGGAGTAGGGAAGGCAGATGTTAATAGCATGAACCTCGAGCCTGGGAATTGTGAGTGTATGCTGGACTTACAATTCATACTTGGTCCCCCATCCAGTCTGCACATCGTGCGTACATTTGTGCCTCCTGTACATTTAAGTGTGGCCTGACACTTCCTAACACTGAGTGAGCACCTTAGCCGTACCCTTGTAGGTGTTGTTGGTCGTTGGGTTGCAGTACATGGCACGTTGTATGTCAGGCTCGTTCTAGCAACTGCACTAGGAAAGCTTGTGGGAGTACAAGTCAGCAACAACCTGTTTGAACCACAGGACGGAGTAAGCATGTCCCCATCCTCACCTGCAGGAAGGATACACAGTGAATGGTATTCTATATAAGAAGCACAACTGTTGAGTACTCACACATTCACTATGATTTAAACGATAACATGTACAATGACTGTCACAGTGTAACTATATGCAGCCTAACCCCTCTATAATGAACCACCTCAGGACCCTGAAAAGGTTCATCACATCAGGGTGCTCACTACAAGGGAGTTCATTTACAATAGAGTATGTGTAAATAGGTGTACATTCTATATATATATATATATATATATATATATATATATATATATATATATATAATATATAAGGTCTATGCTTGCTATATTAGGGATTTCATTGCATCCAGGGTTCATTACAGAGAGGTTCAACTGTACACAATTACACTGACTTTGCGCATGATACAGTATAAAAAGGTTATACCATATGAAATGGGCACAAAAGTATGGGCCTATATTCAGTACATGCAGTTTCAAATGCTCTTTCATGTTAAGTCTTATGTTGGGGAGGTCAGATTCAAACATAGAAAACTCTTATCATGATCGATATATACGCAATTTATTATACATGCATGACTCAATTACAATGAATTATAAACTTACAAGGAAAAGAAGTTCCTCCGTTCAGTTGGCATGTACAGGTATCATCCAAACTGGACGTTATGCTAAGTGTTGATTTTGGAACGTTGTTTGAGACAACAGTACGCACACCAGCCGACACTGAGTACTGCACCTGTCCGGTAGCATACCCAACTGTGCACAGGGAGAAATAGTGGCAGGAAAGGCATGTCATGGTAAATGGCATTTACAGAAGTGTACGTGCAGAAACATACAGAAAAACTACATACATTACAGTGCAGTCCACTTCAGTCGAACTTGCTTGTACTGGAAGGTCTGGATAAGTTAAGGGAGAATATTTTTCCCTTCTCATTCAATGCTAAGATATAAACAAACTCGGTTAAGTAGAAGTACTAGTTCTGATAAGTGGAGCATATATTGCTATTCCTAGTGATTTGACTCATCCAGACTCCACTGTATTATCGGGTTGGAAATGCATGGGAATTAAATTGATTTTATTGCAGCTATATATAGATATAGTGATGACACATGCGGGGCATATTGTATCATGTATATAGCCCAGAGTACATAACATTCAATGCATGACATGCTAATAATATTATATAATTTTGTACGTATGCATATACTGCCCTAAATTATAGTGAGCTAGGCCCTATAAGCCTGATGTGTCGGAAATCATTGACAATAAAAACTGAACATATATATTCCTGGATCAATATAATTATAATACTTACCATACAACTCACCCATAGATAGGAAGCATATAAGACAAGGAAATTTTGCAACCAACATCTTGCAATCTGCAGAATATAATTACTACTTCTAAAAGGAATTATAACATTACGCTGCTCCAATTAGTCCTGCAACTTCAATATCTGCATCTCTCCAAATATATAGCCAACCAAGAGGGCATTTTCTGGCTTTGTCAGCAGCACTATTATGTATTCATGGACTGATTTAATATAATATGATAGCAATCATGCACGCATGCACAGCTGAGTTGTTCTGTCCTCCACCAGTGTGGATGCACAGTTACCACTGTTTGAATGGTGAAAACAGTAAAAATTGAAGATTTGGAGATATGCTGCTCTCAATTGAAGCAGATTAAAGTATGCATTTTAATCAGTCCCATGGACGGTCAGCATATATGTATGTTCACAGTCGCTCACTGTACATGGCAGAACATGCACTCACATACAACCTTATATGAAAGGCACAGAGTATGCATGAGTATATACTGAGTATTGACAACATGCAATTTGAAGTGACACACACTAGTACAGTAACTGTAGGCAGCATAAGGTGTAGCCATCAGCTACCATAGCTCACTCAATTGAATTTTTTCCATGCACAGGAACACACCGCAGTGTTAGTTACAAAAAAACATGACCATAAAAGGAATGATATGAGAGCAACGCATGCGTTGTTCCAATAAGAGCTAGGGAGCAGATCAAAGGGAGATTTAAATTTAAAAAAATGATTGTTTTAAGGCACTTTAACTGGACAAAATAAAGACATACAGAAGATAATAAGTCTTTGTGGCATTCACATTGAGTAAGAAAGAACTTTCTTTGCCATGGTGAATGAGACCTTCAAAGGAGGAAGAGCTGAGCAAAGTGTGTTCAACATTCTCACTTCAATAACATGAGTGCCTACAGCAACACCATGGAAGACCATTCCATCATAACCTGTGAACAAACAAATGAATAAAAGTAAGGCCACAGAATTCATATTAAGTGACACAGTCTAAGAGTCATGTAAAGTACATCGACATAATACACCAAAGATATATACATTCATCGAACTGCTGTGTTAGCAAGTTGACAACTTTTAACATGAACATACATACAACAAACTTCTGAGTATTATTCTAGTTGTAGGACTATTGTTGAACACGTCTTGAACGATACTCAAAATAGTTCTTGTCACAAAATAATCATTCGTGCAACGTTCCACCCATCACGGGCTTCTTCAGGCACATGCAATACAAAAATCAAAATAATTACCCAACACATCAAGGAAGTGTTCATGAAGAATGGGTACCCAAGAAGTCTGATCAACATAGCATTGAGGAAGGGGCCCATGACAGATGAAGCAGAGCAGCAGAACAGGGAGGATAGACGAGCAGAGCAACCATGGAGGAACACACCTTGCTTCCTACCTTATGTGAAGGGCTCATCAGAGAGAATAGGTAAGATTTGCAGAAAGTATGGACTACAGCCCGTTTTCCACCAGCGGAACACTTTGAGGAGCATTCTGACAAGAGTGAAGGATCCACAGAAAACCAAGGACAAGCCTTAGGGGGTTGTGTACAGAATACTATGTGGGAATGCAGTGAAGTGTATATTGGAGAGACAGGGAGACCATTGAAGAAGAGGATCGGGGAACACAGACGAGCAGTAAAAAAGAAGGATATGAAGAATGCTAATGCACTTCACTTAGAAATTCTTAACCATCGCATCAATTGGGAGGAATCCACTGTTGTAGAAAGGGAGAAAAGAATGAAGCAGAGGAGAATCAAGGAAAGTATTC
>CAUJGJ010000083.1:301600-321600 GCA_963170055.1 Halisarca cf. caerulea
ACATTCAAAATTGCTCCACATTTCTTCACGTCCACAGTAGCTGTGATAGCCTGCTGCTCCTCAACATGGAAAGAGACCTGCGAGGAACTTAGCACTGTGTCGGATGCTTTGGCTGAAACAGTCAGCATGTGATCACCACTGGGGACATTTCGAGGGATAAAAAACGGAGAGATACCTGTGCGCAAGTGAACAAGAACACCAACTGTTAGTTGAAGAAGAAGTGGCCAAGAAATACACCTCATATACGTTATAACAGTACTGCTTGTACATTACTGCCATACCTACTGCTACTGTCCCCTGGGCAGAATACAGCAGTACAGGAAATAGTAAATAGCAGTACAATAGGAGTAGCACAAACTGTCATACTATCTAGCACCAACTTGAACAAGTTCAACATTCATGCTCACATTTGGTCTCCTCGCGATCATCCACTCTACAGTAGTACTCAGCCACAGAGCACACATGGAATTCTGCAGCAACCTGGCCATCTTCCGTAGACACTACACAGAAGCAGGAAAATGTAATCAGTCACTATGCAAACTGACAAGACATACAGCTCAGTGCAAGAACGTCTGCCACAAAATGTCTGCCATAGAATGGTATCAAACATCAACTTCAATGTGATTACTACAGCAACTAAAACACTGTACAAACTGAAACATTTCTATCAGTTACATGGAGTCCAGGAGTCTACTGTAGTATCTACATGTGCTTTACAAGTCTGCTATACAAGTAAGAGGGTAATACATATGGACTGGAAGAAGTGAGGCAACAACAGTCAGAGAGCCAAGTCACTTAGACTAAGAATGATGGAACACAATACGATAACCCCCCTATAGGCAAAGGTCAGATAAACAAGTATGTTTCTCCAATCAGTTGCTATCCTGTATACACAGCACTGCAACCAAACAAAGGTAGGTCCTACAATACGCATCCAATGTCCAGTGTACCTGTAACTTCTCCCACTAAAACATTGTCTGGGACTTGAACTGTGAAAGTTGTTCTTGCTTTGACAGAAGGATTGCAAGATAAGGAAGCCTCCACTTCAACCTCAAGTGCACCGGCTGGCAACCCCTTTATGACGTCATCGTTGGCACCTGCCAACCAAAGTACATCAAACAGTAGTACAAGTGATGTAAACCTCACACGAGTCGAAGTATCTCACAAACAGATCATATCACACACATGCACATGCACGCACTCACACAAGCACACACACACACACACACACACACACACACACACACACACACACACACACACACACA
Source organism: Halisarca cf. caerulea (assembly GCA_963170055.1). Taxonomy (NCBI): domain Eukaryota; kingdom Metazoa; phylum Porifera; class Demospongiae; order Chondrillida; family Halisarcidae; genus Halisarca; species Halisarca cf. caerulea. Next base: position 302,869 of record CAUJGJ010000083.1, read on the forward strand.
CACACAACATACACATGCACACAAACACGTACACACACACACACACACACACACACACACACACACACACACACACACACACACATTGCATTGTGTGGCTTTTGTCTCACTTACATGCTATCCATTCTCCACCATTCATCTGGCATTGAAGAGTAGAAGGTTCTGTTGTCATAAGAGCATACTTGCCAGTTGAACATTCCACTTCCATTTCAGCTTGTACAAACTCAAAACTGGGATGCACAGAAAATGCATGGCTGGTACTACCCTTCACTTTTGGGCATTTGATTGAACTAGCTCGAACATCAAATGTGTACTCATCAGTGCAAAGATGAGAATATGACGAGCAGTTCTCGCCTGTTTAAAAAAGAACACACATACAGAGCAAATAAGCCATGCTCGCTGCCAACCTATAGTGTATATACTGTACAAAGTAGACACACACAACACATACGTACATACCAGTACATACAAAATGGCCAATTTTAGCAGTGTAAAGTATTACTGGTACACAGTGAGCTAAACATTCACAATGGAGTGGGGCTAACAGGCATTGGATGAGCTAATAGTAGAACTCACAGTGATGCCACTGTCCACTGCCACTCAACCTGCACTCGTAGTTGGCCTCCATTGAACCACTGAAACAAGCTGTGAAGTGATCTTCATTGAGACTAGTGGTCAGCTCAATGGCCACACCTGTAGGAACACATAGAGCAGTAGTGTGAATGCACACTCACTCACAATCACACACACACACACACACACACACACACACACACACACACACACACACACACACACACACACACACACACACATACAAAAGGAAAAAAAAACTAGCACTGGTAACCACAAAGGAACTCATGATTCAGTAGAAGTACCTCAGTAAACACTGAGACATACGAGACTCATGGATCATGTACAGAAGGATTCAATACAAAAACAGGTCCAGTGCGACAAATATGCAGCATTTTCAGCAAATCAAACATGTGGAGATTTACTGCATGCACCATGTACATGCATGTACAATTGCATATATGTATCACACACTGTAGAGTACAACTAGCTAGTTTATAGGCTGGATACACCCACTACAGAGACAGTACAGCTACATACGCATATACAGGTCAGCATATGCAGTAACCCAAGCTGTAGGGTGTCCAACACACCGTAGTCATTGACAACAAAGTTTTCTGTTTTCTCTCTTCTCACGCCATTAGCCAGGGCTCGTACGGCAGCTGTGTGAGGTCCTGGGCAGAGTTTAGTGTGTGCTACGCACTCAGAACCTGTACAAAACAGAGGAGACACATGTACTTACATGCCTGAATCTAATGTACAGAACACACACATGAAGGTACTGATATACTGTGTGCACTTTAATTTTTGCCTGGTTTCATATTCGGAATTCTTGCGGATTGGAAGTCATCTGTGAAAATTTACACCTGTGAAAATTTGGATCAAATTCTTTAGGAAAAGTCAAAACATGGCTTTCCGTGAATATAAAGGTAAGAAAATTGCTGAAATCCGAGTTGTGCAAAAAATCCAAGATGTGAGAAAGTTTCACTCCCAAAAATTAAAGTGCATAAGGTCTATCACATGTACAGTACGTGCTGTGTGACATCCTTCAACCACAAGTGCTTTGAGCACACTTACATTCAGCCCAATTGCCGTCATCTATCCGGCACTCCACCAGTGCTGTGTGGCTCACATTTGGACAAAGCGTGACCATGGAACCAGCTGGCATCACATTGAGACTAAGGTGAAGATCTACATCAAAGAGACAGATAGTGGTGTGAGGTAGTGGAGTGCGGTAGTGGTGTGAGGCAGTGTGGGATAGTGGAATGATATGGTGGCATGAGGTAGTGGTGGGAGGTAGTGGTGGGAGGTAGTGGTGGGAGGTGGTGGTGGGAGGTATTGGAGTGTACCAACAGGAAGTGGTGTGAGGTGGTGGTGTGAGGTGGTGGTGTAAGGTAGTGGAGTGAGGTAGTGGTGTGAGGTAGTGGTATGAGGTAGTGGGGTGCACGAGGTAGTGGTGTGAGGTGGTGGTGTGAGGTAGTGGTGTGAGGTGGTGGTGTGAGGTAGTGGTGTGAGGTGGTGGTGTGAGGTGGTGGTGTAAGGTAGTGGAGTGAGGTAGTGGTGTGAGGTAGTGGTGTGAGGTAGTGGGGTGCACGAGGTAGTGGTGTGAGATGGTGGTGTGAGGTAGTGGTGTGAGGTGGTGGTGTGAGGTAGTGATGTGAGGTAGTGGTGTGAGGTAGTGGTGTGAGGTAGTGGTGTGAGATAGTGGTGTGAGGTGGTGGTGGGAGGTACTGGTGTGAGGTAGTGGTGTGAGGTAGTGGTGTGAGGTGGTGGAGTGAGGTAGTGGAGTGAGGTGGTGGTGTGAGGTAGTGGTGTGAGGTGGTGGTGGGAAGTATTGGAGTGTACCAACAGGTAGTGGTGTGTGTACACACAGTGGAGTGTACAAACATGTAGTACTACAACAACAGAGTGAAGAAGCTGGTTTAACATATGCCAATAGTTTGCACTACACAATATTCACCAACTGTGAAGGAGACAGTTCTCTGGATCAAAACAGAGTCTCCAGACAACGCAAATACTGTAACTGAATGGTCACCAGGAGTCAGGGAGGAGTCGGAGACAGTGAACGGCGACGAACCTGAAACGGACATGAAATGGATGACTAATGAATGACACTAACACACAAATACACACATCACACACGAGTAGCTCACATGTTGTCCTTTCAGCACTGTCGACCTGACATTGGTAGTCTGCGGTCTCGCAGACATCAAAGGAGAAAACCTTCACATTGTCTTTGCTCGCTACCTGTATGGCAGGAGGTACAATGCTGTTGGGTGAAGTGAATGACATTGTTCTGGTGGTTTTGATCTGAGGATTACACTCGAGTGCAGCCTCCACCTCTACCGAGTGGTCACCTCTACCCAGTCCAGTCACCACACCACCACTGGCACCTGTGGGAGGACACACAGGCTCACATGTGAAATAGAGACAAACAGTCCAGCCAACAATCCATGCATACATTACTGGTGCAAATGTTCACATACTGTACTCATATCATAGGTGTATACGTACATGTGTGTATATACGTATGTATATTGTCATGCAGATAGTATACAATAATACACTGTGTACGTACACATAACACAGAATACAAACAGTATCAACTGCAATACATGCTGCAGTACAAATACAAGACCTTGAACAACACAGAGGACCTAGTACAGTGCAACTTGCTTAGTAAGTACGTACTACATGGTAAGTACCTCAAAAGTGAACACAAAATCAGTATTGTACTTTTGTCAGAGGTACTTACTATCAGGGTTGGTTTATGTACATGAGGTATACACAGGGACAGAATGAGGAGTACTTACTAGTGAGGAGTATGTACTATAAACCAGGTACTTGCTAAGCATGTTTGACTATGTGTATATACACTATGAAGCTTATGGGCTCAAACACACAAAGTAGCACTAACAAGGTAGCCACATTTTGTTGTCAATTCGACATCTCATAGATGACGGCTGATTAGCTGACAATCTGTACACAGCTGTTGTGCATTCCACTTCCATTTCAGCTTGAGTGATTTCCAAGTTGGACTCGATCTCAAAGTTGGTCACGGAGGTACCTTGCACTCCAGAGCAACGTGATGACACAGCTCTAACAGATACACTGTGAGCGCCCGCACACAACCCCCTAAACGTCTCACAAGAGGAGCCTGCAAGTGAAACAAAGGCCCATAACACACAGCAGATGCTTGCAAAGAAGCTGAATGCATAGGGCATTTCAGGGTACCAGAAAATAGTTCTGAAAAATGGGTATTTAATTTAGTGTTAAAATGGTATACATCAAGTGGTGAATGAATTCAGCAAAGACCATCTCTACATAAGGACCACTTGTCCAGAGAGATCACTGTAGAATGGCCCATTGGCCTACTAAGGGATGGTAATCCACCTCCTTATAAGGACACCTGTCTGCTACAGAGACCACTATGGCTAGGCCCTTGAGTGGTCTTTATAGACAGGCTTCACTACTATGTACATACATTAGAGAGGAATGACTTACACTATGTTGATCAAATTGGTAACTACACAAGCCTAACTGGATTGGGCCAAATGATTGAAAGCATTTGTTAGTCTACGGCTAGTGTAGTTACCGATTTGATCGCAAAATGCAAGAATCCAGTCACAGAGAAGGTTTTCTATAGTGGAACAACTTCCTCTAATGAAATGTGGTAGGTGTGTTTGTGATAGTTTCACTCACAACTTCTCCACTGGTTGGTGTCCAGTCTACACTGGAGGGTTGCCTGCCTGGATGATGTGAAGCAAACGTTCACTGAATCTGCACTCACTTTTGGAACAGCGGTGATGGCAATAGCTACAGGACAAAAACGAGATAAAATTTATCCACATACATTATCTATTCTGAGAAAAGATGCAAACTGCTAGACACCATCACAATGGACAAATATTTAGTGTAAACAATTCACACAAGATCACTACGCAATCTGTACATCATGTGACCCCATACACCGTCCGTCCTTAACAACATAAGCACCTACTACTACCAGCAAACACCACAGATCCAGACTGCACTGACAAGTACGAGCATCAGCATGGAAACTATAGATTGGCAATAGGTACTCACAGTTGTCTGTAATGACAAAGTTGTTTTGTGATAGAGTTTGAATGGACTTGTCAGCAACTGAGGTTGAACGGACTTGGACGACATGTTGTCCCGGACAGAGCTCAGCGTACGTGTAGCAGCTGGAGCCTGAGGAGGAGGAGGAGACCAACACACATACATACAGCAGTAGACATCTCCACAACTATTTAAAATGTACAGTAGATAAGATACAGTATACAGTATACAGTATATGCCACAACCTTGAACTGAGTGTGCACACACAAGTACAGGCACAATGCTTGCTCACATGTTTCCCACTGTTCCTGATCCAGCTTACACTCAAACCTGGCTCTGTGACTGGCAGTGAAGCAAACCACAGCAGTAGACCCTCTAGCTACTACAGAGCTATTTGTGGTCAGAGCTACAGGTGATAAACAATATACAATTAATCACAGTACAGCCGTGATTGAGTACACACATTCACTAAACAGTACACACCTTAACAGTGCAGCTGTGAGTGAGTACACACATTCACTAAACAGTACCCACAATCACTCACAAAACGCTGCTAGTGAAACAGAACACACAACCACTAACAGCACAGCTGCCACCAAAGTTGTGTGCACAATCACTCACAAAACAGCTGTCAGCAAACAGTGCATGTGCAATCACTCACAAACAAGGGATAGCTAAACACCAAAAGCAAGTGTACATTTACAGCACAAACCTGTGTTAAACTCCACACTAGCTTGACCAAAGTTCGTCCTACCAGAAGAAACCTGAATCCTCATAGTATGTGATCCAGGCTGAAAACGCTGCCTCCACACATGCGGTGACGTGCCTAGCAGGACAAAGAACAAACAGGCAATGCAATGTCTTTCAAGCATCTATGGCTGAATTTAGCAATAATTGCATAATTTCAAGAATATCAGTTGAACATACACTGACGCTAGTCACACTGCGACTGTGGACAAACCGTACAGTATGCAAACATGTACAGTGGAACCTGTGTAATCCAGTGTTCTGTCCTTATTTCATCACATTTCAAAGGACAAACTTCACAATAGACTACACCAAGTCTAAGAACAACTGCAAAACCCAACATTTTGTCCATCTGACATGCTTTTCCTCCCCACAGATTGCAGGATAGCAGCAGTTTCACTACAATGTTCACAAGGTACGTGTCACTCACATCTGACTTGTGGTTTCCTGTCCACTGAACACATGTAAGTAGCCAGAGGGCAGGTGGGGAAGGTGGCAACCAACTCTCCCAGGCTGTTGTAAGTTGTCTCCACACTGGGTATGACCACATTGTCTGGAGCACTGACAATGAATGTTCGGGTGATCTTCACAGCTGTGTTGCAGAGAAGGCTAGCTTCCACGGAAATGCGATGACTGCCAAGTCGTAGTCCCTTGACAACAGACCCATCCGTACCTAGGATTAGGACAAAGATACAGACCTTCAACTAAACTATAAGAAACTGGTGACATGTTTTCATACACGGAAGTGAGACACAAGCAAAAACTAACATTGACAATGAGTACAAATGGAAATTCCATCATGATATATGGACAAAACTGTGCATGCGACTCACATGAAGACCACGTGGATGTTCCAACTCTACACCTCATCTTCGAGGGATGGGAGGTCTCCAAACTGTACACACCTTCATCGCATTCGATTCTCATGGCTGCTTGTACGAATTTGAAATCGGGTGTAGTCTGGAAACGCTGAACACTGGATCCTGTCACAGAAGGACAGAAGGTGGACACCCCCCTAATGTTGACCACATGCTGTCCAGCACATAGTCCAGTGTAGTTAGCACATGAGGAGCCTACAGTGATGAGGTCAGCTAAGGTTATCAGTGGGTAAAAAATGTGTGTGTGTGTGTGTGTGTGTGTGTGTGTGTGTGTGTGTGTGTGTGTGTGTGTGTGTGTGTGTGTGTGTGTGTGTGTGTGTGTGTGTGTGTGTGTGTGTGTGTGTGTGTGTGTGCATGTGTGCATGCATACATGCGTATTGTAGCATCTTACATTCCCTCCAGCTCCCTCCATCCAGCTGACACTCAAATGTAGCAGCCCTGGTGGACTGCATGCAGATGGAGGCATCCTCACCATTGACGACAGCAGTTGACTTAATCTCCAAATCTGCAATATCAACAAAATCAATAAAACATAGTTTGAAACTATCACATTTTCTATTCTTTATCATTCCAGACTCTCTCATTTCTATTGCCCATTTCCACAACTCTCTCCCACTGGGGGTACCAATTACAGTGACCATTTGGCTCAACAAAGACTCCATGAGTTACATAAGCTGCAGAACACTACATATTATCACGATGTACATGTGCACTTCAGCAAACACGCATTCTTGTAACCAAACAAAATTGAGGAATTTCTAATACATTACATCTTGCAAACACACCAACACGTACACACGTATAGATGATGCACAAGTGCACTCGTAGTATATCCTCACAATACACTGCTGTGACATGCACTCTCCTGGACATGCATGCAAAGCATATAGTGTAAATATGTACTCAACGGGACATGGAATACATTACATGCAAACATAATGTCAGTAAAAAGTCTTAAAATGTCAAAATGTCAGATGTCGTGCTGTCAACACAATAGCATACATGTATTCCCAGCTCCAGCAATCCCACATATTACAATGCATGGCTCTTCAAGAAGGTGCACTGCTAACCTTTGGCAGCAATCTCGAATTTACTGGTGGAGACATTGGAGTAGGAGGCAACCCCAGCTGCAGTTGTGTTGACTGTGACTGTGTGCACTCCAGGACAGAGTTCACTGTAGCGAGCACAGGACATACCTGAGGGGACAGTAGGAAAGATGGACACAATACACTGTATGCTGTGTACACATACACACGTGTACATACAGCTGGGTTATATGCACGTCCATGTCGGGTATACACATATGCACAGCTGCAGGAATCACGGTTTTGTCTTCAACTAGTGAATCACAAGGGTACACATTGCTCACATGTTGTGGAATGTAAGCACTCACATGAGCCACAGTATAGATTACGTATCAGTACTGTACAACAAATCCCAGGGGACACTAGCAAACTATACTATACCCCACATACCCCACAGTGTACCACCACATAGTACACATATACAATATCTGACCAAATAGTATTTGATAATGTGATGCGCATAGTGAGGGAAGAGTAGAACCAGCTCACTTACATTTAGTCCACATTTCTCCATCCAGTTTGCATCTGGATGCGCCGTCATGAGAGGATGTGAAGCACACGACAGCGTTGGAGCCATCGACAACCACACTGCTTTGCACTTCCAGAGCTGACGGGTATCGGCAACAGAGGAGAGAGAGGGGGGAGAGAGGGAGAGAGGGAGAGGACACAGCCATGTGATATAATACTGGGAGCCAGTAGCAAGACTTGGGCCTTTTGACTTGTCAAAAATGTCACTCAAAATTATACTCTATTTCACATGTTTACCTATTAGTAATTGACTATGTACGCACGATAGTCGGCACCACAAGCACATAGTGATCCGTTTCAGTGATGCAGTGACTACACTCTCATGTGTATATATGGTTGCAGGGCACTACACATCAACAGTGCCCCTGTGTGAGTGCAGTTGATCTACCGTGCAATTCTGTACCTATGTTAAAGATGACCTTCTTGCTATCCAGCTCCTGTCCCTGACCAGATGTACCGGTCTGCGGTCTAAGAGCCATCACCTCTATGGAGTGCTCTCCCGGTGTCAGCTCACCAGTGATCAGGAAAGGAGATGTGCCTACAAACAGGAACCACAGGTACATACAGTACGTGCAGTATGGCATATGCACATACATGTACAATAAATGGTACTGCATGTACAGAATGTACTGACTTTTGTACTGCTATCTTGAAGACAAAATCTACCATCATATGTGCAGTAACAATACAAACATGATAACAGTGGAGACTCACAGTTCTTTGTGACCACATTGTCCACTTTACACTGATACATGGCTGCCTCACAAGCATCAAAGGTAGCAACCACTCTCCCGCCGTCATACTTGGACACTGCACAGCAAGAGAGAGTGAGAAAGAATACTGTGATTAATACTTCTGGTATATTCTCTTGAGCAGTGTTAATCAATGTAATTCATTGGTTCTCTCTATTCTGCTCTAATTGGCAGTAAGTCACACAATTAGAGCAGAATGGAGGGAACCAACAACTACAATACTGCATTTGTCAGAACAAGTGGCGAAGGCTGATTCTAAATCCTCACCTTCAAGGTCACCCACTTTCACATTATCTGGCACATCAAGTGTTAAGGTTTTGGATGCTCTTATTGAAGGGTTGCACTGCAAAGCAGCCTCCACTTCCACAGTCAGTGTTCCGAGAGGTAGGTTGCTCACTTTTTGACTGTTGTAGCCTGGAATTGGGGTATGCAAACAGTACAGTATCAATACATGCAGTACATCTGAAATAGTCAACACCCAGTACCTGCGTATTTAGTAAAACCATAAATACTATATATTTATGGTAAAACACACAGCTATTCCAGCTGGAGTCCAAAGTGTACATTGTAGATATACACGTATAAAAGTGCACACACACACACTCACACACACACACACACACACATACACACACACACACAAACATGAGTCACAAATAAATTACATCTCAACAAGCGATTCGAGTTTAAAAAACTCGTGGGCCGCCCTAGGGCCCTGGAAACTCGAATCGCTTGGAAGTTGTCGTTATTCACGAAACTAACATTTTGAAGATCTCTTCTTCTCCAAAAGACCCTTCGCTGATTAAATGAGGAGCAAACGTTCCAATGTCGTCGAATTATAGGCGAGAATTGGGTACTGCCTTAGCGTCCGCCATGTTGTTGACATATATATATATATATATATATATATATATATATATATATATATATATATATATATATATATATATATATTTTTTTTTTTTTTTTTTTTTTTTTTTTTATTATTATTATTTATTATTATATATTAAAAAAAAAGGAGGGAAAAAAAAGGCCTGCTCTACTGCACAAACACACACAAACACACACACATGCTAAATAAGAAATCAACCTGTACAACAACCTAAGATGGATGATGTGTTAAATCTTTGAATACAAGCACTGATTTGCTGACACAGTTTTAAATAAGACAGTGGATCTTTAGTTATTTGTCTAGTACGCATGCTGAGATCATGAAAAAATGAGAGAGCATCTCTACCAAAAGATCCAGATGATTCCACGGCAATTGGGATGAAAATGTACTTAATTTGGAGCTCAGCATAAACTTGGCGCTTAAGGGAAGCAGCTCTATCAGCCACAAGACCTGTACCCGAGGATGCCAAATGAATGTTTGAGTGGGCAAAGGTATCATGGCAGGTAACGTCCCACACAAGACACCGTCCGTCTGACCAGGGTATGATGGAGACACCATCAGGGCGTTTTCCATCAGACCGACAGAGACCCCTTGGTTCCAAAGTGGCTGGAATATTCACTGCTGAAAGAGCCCGTTTGACGATGTCATTGAGGGCAGAGTGTCTAGGTAGTCTGCCCTGGCTCCGTCGACAGCTTAAGCCGTGTAAGCCTGATATATATATATATATATATATATACATCGTTCCGGACGTTCCGGACACTTCCGGTCAAAGTAAAAATAATATAGGGGCCGCCTTCTGGCGGCCCAAAAAGCATATTTAGCGTACTGTCTGAAATCAGGAAATTGGACAATAAACCTCTCTACAAAGGACATGATTTGAGGCTCCAAGATATTCCTTTTCATAGTACATTATAATCCCCCAAACATAGGACAACCTACTAAAAGTGGCTGAATTTGCAATGTTCCTAAAGTTTGTAGGTTTCAATGCACACATATAGTACATTGTATGTGTATTCATCTCACATCTATTCCATGATTCACCATTTCTTCTACATCGCAGAGAGGCTGGTTGGTTGGTACGGAGGGCATACACACCATCGTCACAGTCGACTGTCATTCCTGCTTCAGTGATTCTCAGATCAGATTCCACTTGGAACCGGGTTTGAGCGGATCCTGTGACAGATGCACACGCACTGGAGACGGCCCTCACTCTAACAATATGCTGCCCGGCACAGACATTGTTGTACGTTGTGCAGGATGAGCCTGTACACGAAGCAGATATAAATCCTTGACCGTTATACAGAGAATAGTTCAGTGTACACGTACGAGTTCAGTGGTGCAGATCAAATGTGTTGGGTGGACGTAGTCACATGAAGGATTGCAATAGGGAACTGGTCATGGACACATTCAAAGATACACACAAGCTATACACACACACTAAGAGGCTGGTATTGTGTGTAATGTATGCACTGATAAAGTACAGAACAGTATCAGTACTATTAGCACAAAATGGATAGTAATTATACAGCGATTTACAATTCAATACAAGTATTGACAATAAAAGAGCAACTGTTGATCAACTACATTTAGACACAAGCAAAGTCAGCTGGGATGTTGATGGTCTTTTATCAGTACAGATACAGTTACAGTATCAGTACACATAACTGTATCAGTACAGATACAGTTACAGTATCAGTACTGTGTAACACATAACTGTATCAGTACAGATACAGTTACTGTATCAGTACACATAACTGTATCAGTACAGATACAGTTACAGTATCAGTACACATAACTGTATATCAGTACAGATACAGTTACAGTATCAGTACACATAACTGTATCAGTACAGATACAGTTACAGTATCAGTACACATAACTGTATCAGTACAGATACAGTTACAGTATCAGTACACATAACTGTATCTGTACAGATACAGTTACAGTATCAGTACACACAGCAGCAGCATTAATATTGTATAGATAAAGCATACAATAATAATATTGTTGTGTAAAATGATTACTATCCTAGGTAATAGTTTATAGTCCAGGTATAATTGAGAAATTGCTAGTACAATCGTAATCAAACTGATGGTTAAATGCAAAATACAGTAGTAGGAACATAAAACGTATGCTGTGGATCATTGGATAAATACAGCAAATCAAGAGTGAGTGACTACAACTAACAATATCACACAGGATTAAAGGAAATTACATGCACAAATGATGATGATGGGATACAGTCAGATTCTAGATTCATACGTGGCGAGCAGTAGGGAATCAGGGGTATTTGGAAATTTGGTGACCCTGATACTGTAACCCTAGTTACAGTATCAGTACACATAACTGTATATCAGTACAGATACAGTTACAGTATCAGTACACATAACTGTATCAGTACAGATACAGTTACAGTATCAGTACACATAACTGTATCTGTACAGATACAGTTACAGAACTGTTTATGTAAAGATTTGGAAGTGGGGTAAAGTCAGTAGGGGGTGCTTCCCACTAACTGACTCCAGTGAGAAAAGGTATAGTAGTCAAAGTCCACAAACATGGGCAGTGCAGTGCAGTGCACGCAGGAAGTGTAGCAGTTGGACAAAGTGGGAAGGGCAAGGGCCACCATGTACAGTAAAACCTGACTACAAGACCACCTGTACACAAGGGACACCTGTCTTAAAGACCACCTGTATACAAGGGACACCTGACTTAAAGACCACCTGTCTACAAAAGACCACTGCAGACAAATCCATTGGCCACCTCAGTGATACTAATACAGAGACACTGTTCACTAAGTCCCTTAATAGTTCATCATTGACGGTTTTCACTGCATATTGACAACCAACTCACAAGATTGCCATCTTCCACTGTCCATCTGACACTCAAACCTCGATCTCCGCGAAGCAGTGAAGCAAACTCTGACGTTGGATCCGGCAACCACAGAGCGAACATCAACATGTACACCTGCAACAAAGGATACACAGCAATCAGTAGCTGTGTACAGTACATACGCACACTGTACCCACACCTTCACACACATACACACACACACACACACACACACACACACACACACACACACACACACACACACACACATACACACACACATACACACACACACATACACACACACACGCGCACACACACACACACACACACACACACACACACACACACACACACACACACACACACATACACACACACACACGCACACACACACACACACACACACACACACACACACACACACACACACACACACTAGTATAGACAGTGGGATGTGCACACATTAACACAATGATGTAGTAGTCAGATGATACTCGTGAGGTACACAGACATTATAGTGTATCAACACAATACTATTGACCAGTATAATATTATACCGTACAATAAATTGAGTAAGAAATACTGTATTTCAGTAGTGGATACTACGTACGTACATGCAAATATAGTGAAACATCTGCAATCCAACACCTCACCGTTCTGGGTGCCCCTTACAGTAGCCTCTGGCTAAAGGTTCCCCAGGTTAAATAAGAATACCCTATACCCTATAATCTGACATTCTCTTTAATCTGACAACCTTGTGAGGTGCTGTACAGTCACCATATATTTAGGTATGCAACAGTCACTCTGTAATCCGACAACCTCCTAATCTGATGTTTGTAAGCCCCACTGAGTGTCAGATTAGAGAAGTACTGCCTAACATGGCACAGGTGTTAACACTGCATTGTAAGGAATTCGAAATTGATGTGCTACGTATGTACGTGTGAGCAATATAATACACTATAATACTGACAGTGGAAACACGCAATGAGCATCTTACTTCTGTCTGTGACGGTGAAGGGAAATCTGGTGGAGGCCGACACTGTGGAGTTGTCAACTGAAGTTCCTCGCACCCAAAACTGGTGTTGACCGGGGCAGATGTCATTCTTCCTTACGCAACTACGACCTGTGACAAAGAAGAGGGAGAACTACGCATGCACTACGTAAGTACATCTTATAGGTATGCTGTATGCTGGACAGTTCACAAACACACACTCACACACACACACACGCACACACACATACACACACACACGCACACACACACACACATGCAGCGCGTGCACACACACATACACACACACACACACACACACACACACACACACACACACACACACACACACACACACACACACACTACTCACCAGTACATGTGTGTGCACAATTTCACACTTACATGGCTCCCAGGCAGCTCCATCCACACGACACTGAAATCTAGCACGATAGTTGGACTGAAAGCAGGCACTAACTGCATGTCCATCCACTTCAGTACTTCCAGTAATACGAAGAACCATCTCTATTGTAGGATAAGCAGCCAGAATGTAACCATATGAATATATAATATACTGTACATACAGTATGTATACATTCAAATAATTACATAAGAATACTATATGTGTAACACACATACACACACACACACATACACACACACACACACATACACACACATACACACACACACACACACACACACACACAGCAACAATATAGTTAAATATATAATACCTTGTGCATGCATGTATATGGTATAATGCATGCCAGGAATGTACAGTACATACACCTTTAGGTGTAATTGCAGTAGACAGTACATTTACTAAGCACACAGTATGTATGTACAGTATGTATAGTATGTACAGTATGTGTGTACAGTATGTATGTACAGTATGTATGTACAGTATGTATGTACAGTATGCATGTACAGTATGTGTGTACAGTATGTGTGTACAGTATGTGTGTACAGTATGTATGTACAGTATGTGTGTACAGTATGTATGTACAGTATGTATGTACAGTATGTGTGTACAGTATGTGTGTACAGTATGTATGTACAGTATGTATGTACAGTATGTATGTACAGTATGCATGTACAGTATGTGTGTACAGTATGTGTGTACAGTATGTGTGTACAGTATGTGTGTACAGTATGTATGTACAGTATGTATGTACAGTATGTATGTACAGTATGTATGTACAGTATGTGTGTACAGTATGTATGTACTCCACTACACACTCAAGACCATAGCAGTCACCTTTGAAGAAGGATAGCTGATGAGTTGCAAAAAGGACTCCATTTAGTTCCGATTTCAGATGGAGGACGTGTGTTCCGGGTTTCACTTCAGATGGAATTGGAAATGGCGATGTACCTGTAAGATATGGATTCAGATCAAAGAGAAATCAAACACTACATAAAAATGGTGACACAGTGAAATCTCCAGTAGTAGACACTCTAAACAATTTTAAAGGACAGCCTCTCTACAAAGGACATGGTTTGAGGTCCGAAATATTTCCTCCCTGTAGTTCCAATACAGTTTGAACCTCCTAAAGAGGACAACCTCCTTACAAAGGACAAAAGAGGCTGTCCTGAAGTGTCCTTCATTCGGAGATTCCACTGTCTACTAGACGTAATTCAAGGGGCTTGATGCTGATTAAAAAAGACATCAATCATATCATACCAGAAAAACACTACTCAAATATCGCATACTTGGAAGTGACCCATACTAGATTGTATCGTATTCACATACAGTCACCCGTATCGTCTGATTAAATCATTCCAAAGATCATAATACTCATTACAAAGGACACTTTATAGACCGAAAATAATAACTTTACACTAACAATTACATGCAGCAAATCCGTTACTTATTTACTGCACATCCGATAGCCTTGTTTAGATACACTGAAAGTTAAAGTTTACAATGCACACATGCAAATAAACAAATTAGATACGATTACACACGAACATCAATCTAGTTACTGCCATAGACACACTAATCCTGTACAGTACTCATGTCTGCATATGCACTGTAGATGCCAAATATACTCGCCTTGTAGACATATGTATGTCACACATGTACACTAAGCAGATGCCCACACCTTTATAAACGTATGTGCACAACACTGACATACGTATGCAAACATACACTGACATGCGCACACATACACTGACATACACACACATACACTGACATACGCACACATACACTGACATACGCATACATACACTGACATATGCACACGTACACTGACATACGCATACATACACTGACATGCGCACACATACACTGACATGCGCACACATACACTGACATATGCAAACATACACTGACATATGCATACATACACTGACATGCGCACACATACACTGACATATGCAAACATACACTGACATACGCACACATACACTGACATATGCACACATACACTGACATGCGCACACATACACTGACATATGCAAACATACACTGACATACGCACACATACACTGACATACGCGCACACATGCACAAATGCACAAAATGCAGACAAACTGTACACACACACACACACACACACACACACACACACACACACACACACACACACAACAGACATACATACACATACACACACGCACACAACACAGACACACCCACAGCTTTACACATGTACAAAACACAGACATACATGCATCTCCATACATGTACACAATGCAGATACATATACACCTTCACACATGCACACCTTCACACATGCACACCTTCACACATGCACACCTTCACATTTGGAAACCACATGCAATCTCAAATGTAGTACATGTACCTTTATAAACACACCCGTACACACACATGTACCTAACATGATTCCAGGTTCAAACCCAAATACACTCCACATGTATCAAAACATGGGAATTCACACAGCTAAAAAGTACCCACAGAATAGATGTAAAAGTGTATATATGACAACATGTACAAAAGCATGTACAAAGAATGCACACAAATACCAACATACATAGAGTTCACACAAAATACAGAAGAATATGCTTGCTTACACTCAATACCTATACTTCTGGAATACATACAGTAAGTACACCACACATGCATGCACGCACATACAGAAATACCCATATTTCATCATGTAACACAATGTCATGTGACTACTTACATGATCGGTAACTCCCACTGTCAACTTTACAGAAACTTTCAGTGAGTGAACAAGTGGTGAAGGAGGCAACGAGAGAGTCCCTGGCTCCACTGGTCCTCACTGTCGGGAGGGGGAGACAGACAGCAAATACATGCCATAGTGAGGAAGTACACATGCACACATGATTGGATAAGTTGATCAAATGTTAATGTTGTGTGTGTAACAATACTGAATGCTGTGTGTAAAATACTACAGCAATTACCCAGGAGTAGCAAGCAGTCGCTAAATACTCACCTCGGACATTATCAATACGCACTCTACCGGGAACACTGATTCCAAAACTCTTCTGAACTCTCTCTGACTGGTTGCATAAAGAGCGGGCCTCAACGCTGACAGAGTGACTGCCAGCCACCAGTCCCGAGAACATCATGCCGTTAGAGCCTACAGCATGAACACAGATACACCACAATACATGAGGCACCGTAAACACTACAAGTACTTCATCCTCTGACCAAGGATGATCACCCTTCACCCCTGCCCTTACAAGGGTCAGCGTACATGATCAGCTACACTTGGTAACATTACCAGGTACTAGTATATACGTAACTATTAAGTATATATTATGTTCCATACATATGTACATACTGATACATACATAAAATACGTACGTATGTACATACAGTATATACTGTACATACGTGTACATACATACATACATACATACACTACCTGTCATGACTAATTTAACAAAGCATGCAGTCTAAAAAACACGCACACACAATCACACACGCAAGCACTCTACATGCGCGCGCGCACACACACACACACACACACACACACACACACACACACACACACACACACACACACACGCACACACACACACAACTCACATGCACCCCAAGGCTGTCCATCTACTTTGCACCTCCACAAGGCAGCAATGTTGGATTCTAGAGCGTATCTTCCACTAGTGCAGCCAACATCTAAGCTAGCAGTTGTGATTTCCAGGGAAGGTCCCACCTTTAGGTGTTTCCCCACCACAGTAGTGATGTCAGGGCAGTGAACTGAAGTGGCACGCACTTCAGTGTGGTAGTAGCCGGGACAAAGGTTTGAAACTGAATGGCAGGAAGAACCTACAAAAGCACACAAGACAGAAGGAGATCAACAACCCTAGGCCTCCCAAGTGCAGCAAGCATTGCATAACCTTCAAGAAGTGCAGTGAACTGTATATCGCATGCTGGCATGGATGTGCTTATCTGGCAACATCCCACAAGTGCATATATTAAGCACATAAACTGTAAGAATAACCACAAACATCATTAGGAAAAATTTGTTGACTTGCATACACACCCACCATACAAATTCCCTATTCCACATTCCACATTGCACATTAAATACTTTCCCCACTATTTCGTGAATGCATGTCCCTTATTTACGTATAGAATAGGTGGAAAGGGTACACACATGCAAAGTACACACACACACACACACGCACACACACACACACACACACACACACACACACACACACACACACACACACACACATACACACACACACACGTACACACATACACACACTCACATGCTCTCCACGATGCTGAGTTGATCCTGCATTCAAACTTGGATTCTCGCGAAGCATTGAAGCACATGCGAATGTTCCTCTCATTGACGGATGAACGCAACTCAGCTTGCAAATCTGAAGCAGATGTATCGTAATTGTGAGCACCAAATCGTACATAATTAAGTTAATGTGGGAAAATTCAAGAAATCTAAGTCTAATTTTGCCGTTAATGCAATTACGGATATCGCAAGCTCTACATGTAGGAAATAATTAAGATAAGAAATAATTTCCCAATTTGTATACGGGAGAACAATAGACAGGTATGCATTAATGACCATTCTGTAATGGGCAACAATGCACACACGAAAACAGTGTTTGTGCACACGAACAGTGACAGCCAGCAAAAGCGATAAATCGGCCAACAAGGGCAACAAAACAAGAACTTAACTATGTACAGTATATGCAGTGAAACATTTCCGTAGAGAGGGAAATTGTCGTGGCACAAATTTTTGCGAATCGAAGTAAAATGCAATTTTCGCGAGGTTTATTTTCACGGTGTGAAGATTGTTATCTGCGTTCTTTTACGTTTCCAAGTCGTTTGCGTCTATTTTTAAACCCATTTCAAGTTCGGAGCGTGCTTTCACTAAGCTTAACGCTCCATTCCTCAGAGAATCTT
>CAUJGJ010000083.1:326600-364100 GCA_963170055.1 Halisarca cf. caerulea
GTCAGCATGATGTGCTGGTATAAACAGGGACCAAAAACTACACAACTCTCACAACACATACACAGAATAGCATTACACAGATTTAGCTGATTGTGCGTTCCATTAGAAACATAACGAAAACTGATCTCTAAACATCTTAATTGATTACAAACAGGTACATTTTCTCCAAATTCAAGCCCACAACAGCTGCAAAATCATTCTCCTATTACAAAACATTGGAAAGGATACATTAGGAAGGTGTGTTGCAACATTTAGAATGCCATACTACAAACCATCTGTCCAGAAGACAGCTGCAATCGCACATCCTAGCTGGAAGTGAAAATGGATTTGCACGAGGACCTCCCATTGTTAAAATTGTACTCAGGAAGAAATCAAAGTGGTTGGGTGATTTTATAGTGTGTGTGTGTGGGAGAGAGAGTGTATGTACAAGTACATGTACATGTGTACAGTAAATTCTTGCTAATCCACTACAACTTTATCTATCAAATCATTTCATCTGCAATCAAGTTTATACAAAAATTGCTGGAGAAGGTTGTGAGTTGATTAGAAAAATCCTCTACACTCATTAATCTGCCAAATTTCCCAATATGGTGAATTATCATGAATTCACTGCACTTTGCTAGTGCGCTCCTAAAAACACAAGTTGAATTGAAAGTGCAGTATCTGCAGTGTATAGCTGGGTGGTTCCTCCGGGCTGGATACTGCACGTGCACTTGTTTGCATGAAACACTGTTGCCGCACAGACTCACTTGGGTGCAGGTATCCCTGCTGGGCATCAGCCTGGTGGGGAGCTGAGAGTATCACAGTCAGCACTAAAAGGCAACAGGATAGAAGCTGGTCAGGTGCACGATCTGTACCTTTCCTGACATTCACTCCCCACACATATACACACATACATACATACATATGTACGGTATGTACATACTGTACATATACGTCGACATTGGATATTGGCATTGTATGTGACGACAAACGTCTGACTGTGAACCAAAACAGAATAAACTATATATATGTATATGCAGGCCATACGCAAACAGCCTGTGTCTGCTTTCAAACATCCACAGGTTTTACATTGTGACAACAATGTAGATGGTGTGAAGATCTTACACACACACACACACACACACACACACACACACACACACACACACACACACACACACACATGCACACATACACATACACACACACACACACACACACACACACACACACACACACACAGAGTAAAGAAGCAAAGAGCATACGAACATAGTGAGATAACGGCTGTTCCTGGACACCAAACAACCATCCTTGAATGCTGGTAGATTCTAACACAGAAGCAGACCAGCTGGTAGTTCTCTTGCAGAGTGTCAAAAAGTTGCACAAAGAAGTGAATGTGGCTCAAACTGTGCAACTCTCAGCAGACCAGCCTCTTTTATACCCTCCCAGCTCAGTGCACAAGTGACCACAGGAATGTATTGTGTATGACCTCATCTGACACTATGAAGTATCAATATTGCTACTGCTAATACCATTATACGTAGCTAAAGTACAGTGTAGCCTCTCTAATCTGCCATGATTGGACATGTCAGTTTTCCGGTGGATTAACGAGGTTTGCACTTTTCTATGCTTTTTAGCTAATTTTTTTCAGAAACTAGGGCAGATTAGCGGGTTTGGTGGATGATATAAGGGGAATATATAAAACAGTGGAACCTGCCTAATCCAGCACCTCTATAAACCAGCATTCTCCTAAACCAGTCAAGGTTCTCTGGCACCAACCATTAATTTACCATACAAACTGACCTCTACAATCCAGCAACCTGCTAATCCAGCACTGTTTTACATTCCCCAACGGGTGCCGGATTAGACAGGTTTCACTGTATAAGAATTTCCACAACGATATAAGGGGGAGGATTAGACAGGTTCCACTGTTACCAACATACGTACATATATACATACGTACATATATGTATGCACATATCCTGCATATGCCTATATCCACATGTACGTACGTACATTCATATCATTTCATACACACCTAAATACACTGCTGTATTAAAACTTGCACTGAAACAAAGTTCCTTCAGTTCACCACACACGAACAAGGTGCAGTGTTTTGGGGTACCACTGTAACGGTACACACTGTACACGTGCACACAAACACAATACGAAATACTGTAAATATGTCCACAACACAGTGGAACCTCCAAATAAAGGACACTTTGGGGACAACATAAATACTGTAAATATGTCCACAATACAGTGGAACCTCCAAATAAAGGACACTTTGGGGACAACATAAATTCAGTTGAATTGTTCTTTGCAGAGAGGTTTTCCTCTTTGGGTGGTTAAAAATGTATTGTAGGAATTATACTGGGACCGTGAGCCATGTCCTTTGTAGAGAGGTTTATTGTACTGTGCCCTTATTTGGGAGAGTCCCCTATCAGAGGATTCATTGTATACTGTACGCAAGTGTGAAACTCGCACAAAATCTGTACACAATAGTAAGTGTGCAGAAGAGCGTAACGGATCCATGCCCCATCTTAGTTAGCCATGTTTACCACATGCACCTCTTCATAGGGACCACCTGCCTACAAAGAAACAAATGCCCAGCTTCTTGAACGGTCTTTACAGGCACGTTTTGCTGTAAAGGAAACCGCTTACCACAGTGCAAGCTTTAGGGAAACCTGTCTATAAGGACCACTCGGGAGACCAAGTAATTGTGATCTCTGCAGACAGGTGGTCCTTATACAGAGGTGCACCACTATCTACACTAACTATAGTGTCATAGTACCATGGATAACCTACTGTACAACAATGACCATAAGAAGGCGGTCCTTATACAGAGGTGCACCACTATCTACACTAACTATAGTGTCATAGTACTATGGATAACTTACTGTACAACCATGACCATAAGCAGGTGGTCCTTATACAGAGGTGCACCACTATCTACACTACGTATGTAGCAGTGGTGTTATTACGTATGGACCAACAACAGTCATCATAAGCAGTGTTCCTTGTATACAGGTGGTTTGCAGTCGTATCCTATGACAACAACTTCAAAGAGAAGAGGAGTATTGTGTATGTACAAGCTCCTACTGCTGTACCAACCACCTGTCTCACACATGAATGGAGTCCTCCCACAGAATGGTACAACAACAAAGCAAATAAGCTTGTGCTTAACTTCCTGTTTACATAGTATCCCATCACACCAGTGTCATGAATGCTCAGCACCACCCCCACCCCCCACCCCTGGAGTAACTACAACATGTAAAAGTTTATGTACTTTGTAGAGCAAGTGGGCGACAAAGCACATTGCAAACCACACATGTCTAACACAACGTGCAGGTCCAGCGAACATCTGCTGTTTGCTCTACTGGAATGCAAGTACAAAAATACCTCAGGTAACTGGGTTCATTTAGGACTTCAGCACATGTAGTCAAGAAGCTCGAATGACAGCTGGCTTGTAGCTGGATTAGTAGATAGATTGGCACGTAGATGGATTGATATATAGCTGGATTGGCAGATGGATTGGTACCTAGATGGATTGATATATAGATGGATTGCAATTTTGATGGATTGGTAAATGGATTGGATTGGTAGATGGATTGGTAAATAGATCCGTAGATGGATTGATAGATGGATTGGTTATTGGATTGGTAAGCAGCTCGATTGGCAGATGGATTGGTAGATGGATTGGAGATGGATTAGTAGATAGATTGCTGGATGGATTGGTAGATAGATTGGTAGCTGTATTGATAGATGGATTGGTCAATGGATTGGTAGCAGCTCGATTGACAGGTGGGTTGGAGCAGGACACATACACAAAGCCTTGGGAACGACATACCACAAGCAAATCTGCAAAGGTTCTTCGATGCAAGATTTAGATTACATGAGCTTCTCACACCGCACACAAAGTAGACAACTGTACTGAAGAGTTTATATGTGCGTACATACACATGCATATGTATATTAAATGGTATACTGTATGTAAGTGGGACATTAGATTCCAAGTACATACACACAAATAAATGCTAGTTCATCAAAACTACATAATTTGAAATGATCTCTTAGAATTCAATACTCTTACTCAAGCAATGCTACATATAACACACACACACACACACACACACACACACACACACACACACACACAAACACACACACAAACACACACACACACACACACACACAAACACACACACACACAAACACACACACACACACAAACACATACACGGACACACAAACACACACACACACACACACACACACACACACACACACACGTACACACACACACACACACACACACACGTACACACACACACACACACACACACACACTGATAAAAGCTACACACCACAAGTAAAACTCTATTGTACCTCAACAGACACTGAAGCAGTTGTCCACATGTGCACCCTCCCACCCACGTGTGCACCCACAGGTGCATGTCTGGTACAGGGGACACAGTATATCAATTATCCAATTGACCTTGATGCCATCACCTACCCAACACATTACATGCACACTGCTATTATTAGGACCTCACAAAATGACAGGTGTAAATCTATTAGGCAAGTACTGTGTGCCCCATTCAGGAACAAAACTGTCTGTTGGGTAGCTCAGGACAGACATGCTGGAGTCATGACAACTTGACATGCAGGCCAGATCGGCCTTATTCCACCTGCAATTGTCTTGCTGCGTGTTGCTTGAGACCACATTGCCTGCACTGTGTAATGTGTTGCTGGTGCCACTAGCTAAAATCAACCAGATGCAATTGTTGCAATGAAAAACTCAATAGTCTGCTGGGTGGATGGCAGACAAACTGGAGTCACTGGTTACTCAATAGTAACACTTGAGCCTGAAAATTGTGATTTTACAGCCAAGGTTAAATGGGTCATCTAATGTGCTGCTCGATTCACTTGTTTAAACACGGAGGCCATTGTTGAATGAGAAAATACTATAGTCTGCTGGGTAGCTGAAGACAGACTAGCTGGAACCCTGTGTGTCTCTCCTATATGAACACCTTTAAGTATCAATTGTAAGGCTATAAAAGTATCAAGCCTGGGGTAAAATATCCGAATTTTGTGGTTCATCTCAACCTGGTGTATGGTTACCATGGTGATCCTACCATGCATGATACCTCAAACTGACAATGTATTTTGAGGTTTGGTTACCTACCTACCCTGGTGGTTCCTCCGGCCCTCTCAAGGGAGGAGAAAGTACAAATTCAAAGAGCAATTAGTAACGATGTGGGAACACACAGGTCTGGATAGCTGTCTACACTGCACATGGACCTAAGACAGGTGTTGGAAGAGCTTGAGCCATGCTAGCTGACCACTTTCCTCCACTCTACATGTCTTGCTTGTGTGCTAGTCTTGAGACAATGTTGCCTGTAATACTTTGTGTCCCACCAAATTCACATACACACTAGCTATGTATATAGCAATTATTTTGTGAAAGATTGCAACACTCCAGAACACAAAAACAGGTAGGCTAAGCCTAGTAATGCCTCTGACATGAAGAGTCTTCCATGCAAAGTACTGTACTCAGTTCAGATGTTAGAATACACCAAGCACAAAGTCCTAGCAGTAGTCTAAGATTAGGTAGTCTAAGGTTAAACTGAGACAAGTGGTGTACACACACACATACACACACACACACACACACACACACACACACACACACACACACATAAACACACACACACACACATAAACACACACACACACACATAAACACACACAGAGAGAGACAGTTAGACTCTCTGCTATCGCACAATGATTCCTATCAATCTCCAATGACTTCTGGTTCACATGTAATGAAGTAGACTAGATACGTCCACATATCAAGGTACTGTCAGGCGAATAATTGCCATTTACACACCTCACCAACTCAAAAAATGCCAGTCAGTACCTTTGCATGTAGCAATTAATAGCATTATATGTCATTGCATAACTAATCAAATGGTATTCATTTCAGGTGTTACATGCAATATAATGGTATGGATAAGGGGCGACAGGGCTGTATGGCATATAAAATGCCAAGTCCCGAAGGCACAAAGCGCCTAAGGGTGAGTAAATTTTATATGCATTGCCATACAGCCCAAGTGCCTATGTCTTAATCATTGTAGCATCCATTTGTGGACTTTGGGCAAGTGTTCTTGGAATTCCAGGGATTTGATGAGGCAAATTGAATGCTAAACATCAAGTTTCTGAAGGGAATCGGCAGTAAGAATCCTTAAAGAAGACTTTCTCTGCTACAATTCTCAGTTTACTTCTTTGGGTTCGATTTAGAGCATATGTCTGCAAAAAACTATTCAAGGAACATTACAGAGAGGTATGTATTTGCATAGCATCACAGATTTCCAAGTATAAACTCACGAGTTAGATGACCATGTTACAATATAAATCACTGTATAATCGTGCTGTCACAATGACAACAGATGCTATACATTGTAATATCATACCAGTACATGCCATTTACAGTTGTATGCGCATGTTGTTATGTTCACACATGTAAACAGTTGCAAGGGTCAACACAGTAGGGGTAAACAGGAACAACTGAGAAATTGGCTTATTTGTGTCCAGGGAAGGATCGAGAGGTGATTGAATACCTGACCTGCACTGCACTGTAGTACTGTTGGTAGTGTTGTTGCTGCTTTGGTAGTGTTGTTGGTCAGTGGAACTGGCTACTGCCAGTTCCACTGACCAACAACACATGATCTAGTACAAAGCCTGAAGACATTCATCTACGAGGCCATCGTTAAGAATCTAGCAAATTTACCCTCAATCAGTGAATGATTTCAAATATGTGCTGAATTAAGAAGGTGGCTACATTACAGAGGTAATTGTCCCCATTCACAGCCTGTTTGGCATCAACAAACTGCATTGTGAGAGAAGTGAGAGCCAGGCCCAGGGTTGTGGATGCTATTGTTAAAACAGAATGTTTCCTCATCCTTAGAAATCCATTAACAAACACAACCTAATTTGCAGTTTGTCACCTCATTTCTCTGCATACCCATTGTGTGTTTCCACATTCTCAAAAGTCCACTAACAAACATCCTAACCCAATTTACAATTCGTCACCTCATTGTACTCTAATTTTTGTCATCTTCCAGTAATACAAAATTTTATAATATTACGCATTGCTGCTGCCTGGTAATAATCCTGAGATTCGTGTTTAACTTATTGACTTACTATGTTAAATAAACCCTGAAGACTTTCTCTTAATTCAGTTAGGCACACCCCAAGACACTGGGCATTTTTGCTGGAAGAACAAGAAGTCCAATGCTGGGATGCTCAACAGCCACAGCTTGAAATGAGAGATTAGGAGTGGCCCGCAAATTAGATTAAACTGCTGAATCATTGACATGCAAGAAACTGATAGGAATGCACCAAGCAGATTGGCTTACATCATACACGCAACAGGAGAACATGTAGTGAAGACTGCAGTATATAGCGGTGGGAAGAGGAGCATTCTTGCCTTGGTGGGTGAGTAGGTGTGTGACACTAATGGAATTAAGTCAGCTGCACTGAGCACACAATCACAACCTACCAGTAAGGTGCTCAGCCATTCAGGCTAGAAAGGCCAAAAACCAATCATATCTGCTTACTAACAAATTGAATATACCCAGCTAAGAAGTATATTATGTTATAAGGCTAGTATTTTCTACATGCACATATGTACTGTAAATATGCACACATGCAGGCAGCAATTGTGCAAACAAAACAAGTATATACAGTGAAACTGAGCATGGTAGAGCTCCATGTGTAGGGACGATGTGAAAACAAAATGGCTGCCGGTACGTATGTTGGGGCTCAAGGTGAGTATGTTAAAATTTAAAGCCAATTCCAGCAGATTTTGAAACAGCTACTCCAATACCACTTATTCTACATTTTTTGCCTCTCCGAACAATCATGTGGCTACATTTTGATAAATTTGCATGCAGAGAAAGGCCACATTTTCAGCTTCTTACTCTCTTCATTTTTACTCTTATTTATAACTTTATCAAACAGTACATTTATACAAATCCCCTTTGCATTCAGCAATGAATAATTTTAGTGTACCATCTAGTACAGCTGAAAGCTATTAGGTATTGGTAAAAAGTACATACCAGTATTAAAAAACTTTGTATTTCTCTCCGCAGTATTCCCATTTGTGTTGTATCAGAAATACAAAAGGCACTGAAATTATGTCTACCATACGAGCATAGAGAAATTGCAGATATTAAACGACTAGCGATCCAAAGTCAATTGTGTGTACCTGTGCAACAGCAGAGCGACCAATGGGGCTATTTACACCTTTCACGTTAATGAACATTTCACACAATGATTTCGTTTGAAGTGGTTCTTCCTCTGCAAGAATGTAAGTCTTCAAACGGTTTTACTGTGAATAAGTGAAATGGTGAATATTCTTCAGAATCCACTTGATATACATCACACATATAGTGCTAAATTTTCGATGAGCTTAACTTTCACGTTCTTCGAGGACGAGTACTGGAGCACGAAATTTGTGCACCGTGAAAAATTGGTACCCTGTTGGTCAGTAGAAGCTGAAGGACAGATACGTGAAAGTTATTTCCACAAATAATTCAAGAGTGACCAACCATGAAAATTGAGCTCCTCGAAAAATTAGTGCCATGCAGTACGTAGTTTCAGGGGTCACTTTACCTCCAGTTTTTCGGTTTGCAAAGTTGGACACTGACATACACATGGGCATATAGTGAGAAAGTACAGATAAAACAAACAATTAAAGTTCACAGCCTATCAGCACACACTATCAGTGTGTGCACGTGCCATTGTGGGGTGCTCACATAATGCTGCCCACCACTTGCATATTACGAATGATTCTTGTGTACACAAGAAATTAAAAGGATACTATCACAGACTTTGAGGCACAGTTTAAATAAACACACATGTATACACATGCACAGATACACATGCATACATGCACATGCATGCATGCACATGCATGCATGCACATGCATGCATGCACATGCATGCACACATACATAAACACACTGCATTATGCACCCACCCATACACACACACACACACACACACACACACACACACACACACACACACACGTACACACACCCGCGCACACACACACACACACACACACACACACACACACACACACACACACACACACACACACACACACACACACACACACATGTACACACACACACACACACACACACGCACACACACACACACACACACACACACACACACACACACACACACGTGCAAACTCTTAAGTGTACAGTGTATGTATACAGATAATTACAGTTACAAACAAAGCTATATGTGGAGCTGAGTGCATGCTCGTCTTCCCTGGTCCATCGTGAGTCTGCGAACTCCACAATGTGTGACAGCAATTCCTCATGCATACCAACCAAGCACCCGGGATACTGTGCTGCAACACCCACAGATACCTATCATGGCAGAGTGGGAACTCCCAGACAAACACCCTGCCAAATTGCACACAAGGGAGTGGTGCTTAGTAACTGTTGCTACACACACACACACACACACACACACACACACACACACACACACACACACACACACACACATACACACACACACACTGGCCAAACACGTATTGAGGAAGTTTGCTGCACACAAACACAGTGACAACTATTGGTACATCAGATCCTGCCACTACTCACTCACACTCACTGGAAGTTTATACACTTGCTGAATTAGTGACATCATACTCACAAACCTCTTTCATTCTGCTCACTTAGACTGTGTTTCCAGCCACACACACCTAGCTCTCAACTGTGGGATGGCTATTACTTTAATAAAACAACACGTGTTCACCACAAAATGTTGGTATTTTGTACAATAGTTCCGAATCACTGCTTAACAGTTGGTAGCGAGTTGCACTCATCAGTCTGCCTAAGCATATTATGGTGCAAAGTGATCTGTGTAATCCATCTAACGAAGAGATTTGGAGGTTTGTGTGTACCCCTAGCAACAGGAACAGTGCACATTACATACACATTCCAGGAATGTTCTAAAGCTTTCACACCACAGAGTAAGGTGAACCACACGTGTAATCAATCTGAAGGTCGATTGAGTGTTTGTAATATTCAGATTGTATAGCAACAGTCGAAAAAATCACATCTCACAAGGGAATCCATGTACTAAGTATGTTAACTGTGTTATGGCTGAAGGCCGAGTGAGTGCTTGCAATGTTCGTATACCTGTAACAGTGACTGTTGAAAAAATCTGTTATACCCATTTCACCAAGGAATCCATGTACTAAGTACGTAGGAGGGACAGACACAGCAGACAGGGTGTCCTAGGACACAAGGTATGCCGCAATACACACAGGTATGAAGGAGGATAAAGGTGCAGAAATGTAGCAGCAGCTGTTCCTATGCAAACAACAACACATTTACAGATGGAACATTTTTAACAAAACAAGACAGCTCTTGTGGGATGAAGAAAGCAGACACTCTTGACACAGTCATATATGTGAAAACTCTCCATGGACAATTAATGACTCATGTATTTGCTAAGTGTGTGTCATGTATGCAATACAAGGGTCATATAATACTACCCTATACCATGTTACCCACAGTTTATGACAAAGGTTATACTTGGAATAATTTTGATATATATATTTATATTATACCAGTTCTCACATCTTAACCTCCCCCCTCCCCACACACACACTCACTCACTCACATAGAAATACTTAAGGATCAAGTGGATGAAAAAAGGAACACACACACACACACACACACACACACACACACACTTAGAAACGGTTAGAAACGCTTTTAAACTTCGCTTGTCGAACCGTTCTTCGCAAACGTAGAGATTATTCTGCCTCTTCTGCTCGTAAAGAATTAGGTGTTTCAACTCTTAGTGCTAGACAAAAAGTACATTTGGCCCAAACTGTTTATAAGTGCTTATCTCTACAATCACCTACTTATCTCAACAACCTTTTTTCCACACCAGCCTCTCATTATAATACTCGAGCATCTTCTACTTCACAATTAAACCTTCCACGTTTTCGTACTTCCCTTGGCCAGAAGGCATTTAGTTTTGTTGGCGCATCATTATGGCGATCACTACCAAATAACATCCGATGCTGTGCGGACTTTCGGGTGTTCACTAAACTATGTGAAAATCACTTTTTAAATGAATAACTCATGGACAATATGATTTTGTACATATCATCAATCAGACACTATTTTCATACTCATGCACCAATAATCTTATCTCATTACAGATTGAATTTATTCCATTCACTAATGACTAAACTTATAATTTTTGCTCATCTATTCATTCTATTATCATTTCATCATAATGCAAACCTCGAACTCTTTTGTTGAATCTTTGTACAGTCACCCCCTTTGTTGTTTTTGTTTTTGCCTTTTGTCCCTTTTCTTTTCTGGGTGCCACTTACAGTAGCCTCTGGCTAAAGGTTCCCCAGGTTAAATAAGAATAAGAATAAGAATAAGAATACCCTACACACACACACACACACACACACACACACACACACACACACACAGCATGAACATGCGAAATTTAACAGCTTGCTACAAAGACAATAATATTATGTTCTACGTACTTCCAATTTACATCCTGTACTGTGTTGGCTATGGGAATGATATACTATGGAGGCTCATCATGCAGTTCTGTGTTGATGACCATGCCACAAGTACATATTAAGATAAAATTCCTTATACAAAGCTGTAGATAAAGAAAGATTGCTTGGAATGAGTAATGTTAACTGAACACAAACACACACACACACACACACACACACACACACACGAACAAATTTAAAGGTGTGATGATTTCTCCACCAGAGATGGTGTACCTTCCTAATGAAGCTCACAGTATGGAAGTAGTTTGATGTGTGTGGTTGGTGGTCTCCATGATCATAGTGTTTATGCCTATAATTGGACACCTCTTTGAGAGAGAAAATTTGACATAATCAGAACTGGAAGTTCCCTCTTGACTGGCTTGTCCAGGTCAGAAGATATCACCATGCAACTGAAATAAATCATTCTTGATTCAAATCACACATCAAACCAGATACATTTCAATGATCTCACAAAGTATCAATTCACAGTTTCACATGTAGGTACCCGTGCAAAGGTGAAAGTACATATCTAATATCTCTACCTATAAACACAGGGGAGTCCATATGGGTCTTGAACCAGACATCCTTGTCAATGATGTAAAATCACACACATCAAACCAGGTCAAGTTATGTGACCTCCCAAAGTACCAGTTCATGGTCACTGCAGGTAACTACAGCCCACATAGGTGAGAGTACATGTGTACATGCAAACACACAGACTATCTATAGGTGTCAAAGGACCATGATCATGTGTGCGTGCAGAGAGGACATAATGTCAGTATTTTAAAAATACAATTCTCAAGATATTCTAGCTTGTAGACTTACTGTACTGTACACATGTGATACAGAACTAAAACATTGAGAGTTCTACACTGCATAATATACTGTTTCTAGCTTGCTTGTGGATATCGTGTGAAGCAACCTGAACAAATTTCAAGCTCTCCGAGCATAGTCATTCAGACAAACATCTTCACCGTCCACTACCTACTGCATCAAACCTCTATTGAGCAGTACTTCACACAGTCTTCACATATTGCATGTATTGCAACTAGGGAAGGTCAATATCAGTTTAAACAGGCATATGAGGATTATCCAGGAAAACAATGACAATAACAACAGCATTGCAACAGAACCCCACAAATACGCAAGAAGTTCCCTCCGAATAAAATTAATGCTGATTCAGAAGTTAAAATGTACGTATAAAGAGGTAATAATTTAAAACAACTTTGTGCTACTATTTATTACAACAATTATCCTGATACTACAAAATTATCACAATGTAAAAATTGCTAAACTATATATGTCTGACTCATCGATAATTATCAAATATGTACAAAATTTCACGATAATTTTAATGACAAATGAATGCCCAACCCCCGCCAATGGGTTACGTTCTTTCAAGATGTGTCTTTACAAAACCAAAAAAATGGGAGAAAGAGTGGTGGATTGGTATGCATACGGGAGCCGAAATGCCTGGATACATAAGTGTTTATGAACCAGCAGTGAACTCAGAAGCCAAGAACAAGTGGCAACATTCAATAGCTCCAAATTAGTGGATGATGAGATGAAGGAATTTGGTTTACCAAAAAGACACAGGGCTGTAGGCATACAGTACATGTGAATGTTGAGTGCATATAGAACCCCAACAGAGTAAAAGAGATGATTTCCTGCACAAACGTGTACTGTACACACACGCGCGCGCGCACACACACACACACGAGCATAATATTACCTGCACACCAGGAGGTTGGACACATACTGCATTGCATGAAGTCATGAAGCAGTAAACGTTCTTTCAGCATAACCAAATTAAGACTGCGAGAAATTGCTTGGATTATCCTATCAATGAGTTGACTGACATCAAGTGTCCAGAGTCCTTCTGAGACACTTGTCAGTGCATGGCATTGCTTTGTACCGGTACTAGGTGAAGTAGCTACTACCTTCAATTGCAGCAGACCATGCAGAATTGTGTTGAACAGAGCTGGATGTGTCCACACTAGAGTGAGGGACGCATGCATGTCAATTGTGCATCCAGCAGCCTGAGGGTTCAACGGCCTTCTGTTTACACACGCTAATTACGAGCTACAAGTAAAATCAAAGTACTACAAAGAATACAATATTACAAAAAGGTTAAACAGGTCACTATGTGGTCTTACAGAAAACAACAGATGGTGATGACATCAGGAAGTATAGGGCCACTATGGATGACCTCTGCAGGTAGGTGCCCCAACAATCAAACAGCAATTACTCCTCTTACATTGGGAACTTCTAGGTGCCCACAGAGTAGACCATCTCCAATATAAAATATCAGCTGGTCATGCGTTTATGATGACCACTTCCTCCTGGTTCAAAGAGGTGCTTCACAAACTTACACAAGTCCCAAAACCATCCCATAATTACTGAGTTAGGGAGCACAACAGATTGAGTGGACATTTCATATGTCATGTAATTATTTGTGATAAAGCACTCTACACAGGTAAAAAGAACTTCTCCAAAAATGTATAAATTTACAAATTAACACTTTCCCCTGCTGGATGAAAACCGTATAGCAGGTATTATTGAGGGGTAAAAAATTCATAAATTTTGCAGTTTGGAAGAGAAATATGAAATATTTACTCATGAAAGTTAATATTACTGCCAGTTTAATATCCTTCTTGCATTAACCATGCATGAATTTTGTAACATGAATAATCCAAACTTTTAGCATCCATGAAAATTTCACCCCTTGACAAACATTCTCTACATGATATTATCTACCGATAGCTTTAAGCAGTAACAAATACCCTAGCTCCAAGTGGAATAAAACTTCGCAGATGTTGTGCTACACTGATGACATTTTCGATGGAAATTACACAGGATTAGTGTCCTAATTACATCAATTATCTCTTAAAATCAAATAAGTTTCCACCCATTTCACATTCTGGATGCAATGGTGGGAGAAAAGGTTCTTTAATTGAAATTTCTAATGAAATTTGCTTAAGTATGTTTTAAAAATAATTACAGCACTTATAATGACACATTGAGTACTGAAAAAGGAACACATACTGTGAAGAAGGCGTACAGGTTAGAAGCTCTAGAGAATTGTGGATTTATTGTGTACGTATATAAACAAATTTAATGGGATGGGTGTACTGTTTCAATCAAATACCATTGCAATTCGGGCATAAGCATCAAATTACCCACAGCAAGTACGAATCAAGGTTGATGTTCATGGGAATGACAATTCGATATCAGTAATTCTGCAATTCCCAGAATTTGATTTTCAATGCCAATTAACCACAACATCTGTCATGATCAGTCAAATTACACAAGTCAGATCCATTGGGACACTCACATACAATGCATAGGAAACGAAAATTAAATTGAATTTCCCTTGTTCATACCATAGATGGGTCCAGACAAAAATGATCCTCAACAGTACATCAGAGTTTATACGTATGTCGCGCATGTTCATTCCTCAACCTCGGCATACAGGAAGCTGCAGAAAGGGTAGAAAATGTGAATGCAATATTTGTCGGGAGATATTGGCATGCATCTTACACTATGTTGAACATTGCAGAATTGAGACAGCTGCCATTTGATGGCTGTAACGCAAAGAGGAGTGCGACCCATGACTGATACAATGGAGTCCGTTGCAACTCAGGCAGAGGGTGACTAGCACTCCCTAATGGCTAATCTATACTGATACCAAGCACAGCCATACTGAATTGTTTCTCAGCCAACAGAGTAAAGTGAGAGTGTTCATGACTTAACTAAAACACCAAAGTATTCAGCATTATATGGTTAATATCGCAGATAATAGATAAAATCCTGAATATTATATCATAGATAATACAAACCTATTATCTATGATTATATGAACCAACTCACAAATGCAAGACCAAGAAGAAATAGCGCGGGTCCAGCGCGCCATGTTCATGACGTATGCACTAGCATGTGATCAGAAAAAATGGCTGCAATTACAACGGAGACTACAGCCAAAGCTGTCACTTCGGAAGACCAGTCACAGCCTCCTCTGAACGAAGACAAACTTG
Organism: Halisarca cf. caerulea; assembly: GCA_963170055.1. Lineage (NCBI taxonomy): Eukaryota > Metazoa > Porifera > Demospongiae > Chondrillida > Halisarcidae > Halisarca > Halisarca cf. caerulea. The sequence goes on from CAUJGJ010000083.1 coordinate 342,249, forward strand.
TCCTCGATAAGTTAGCACAAGGAATTTTTGGAATACTTGGTCCTTCCGTGAATGAAATAGACGAAAGGGTAAAGGAAGTCAGGTTAGCTAGTGCAAACTGGTGTGAGATGGACTGGGACTAGCAGACTGGGTAGAATGTGTGTGCTTAGATGTGATGGGCTAAGGAAGAATGGGAAACTTGAAAGCAGAATTGATGTACATGAAATTTTGTGACAACATCTTCAAATGACTACAATGTGAAAGCATAGATACTAAACTATTTTAGTATCTATGGGGAAAGCATCATTTGTTGGGTAAACTGTAGTAACTTTGTCAGGTTCATATCTGGGGAGGGTTGTTTAAAGCAAAAGAAGTCACAGGGAGTGAATTATTAGGTCAGACATCACAGCTAGAAAGTGGATTGAACCATAGTACATAGTCTGATGTACAGTACAGTCATGACTTAGATGTGAATTAATGTGAAGAAATGTACCCTTGATGCAGATTTTTTCACGGACTTAAAAAATTATGGTAATATTGCATGTTGAAGTACATTTACCATCTGTTTTTTTTGCATATAATACTGTATATGTATAATAATACATACATAATGACAACAAAAGACTCTTAAATTTTTGCAATCACAGCCTAGCTAACTAGCAAATTCACAGAAATATCATTCTCGCAAAAATAATCTGCATCTATGGTTTTCCTAGAGAATGTAGTGCATTTGTGTTTTTATGTTAAGAATGAGAATACGAGGTACGTAAATTCTCTTCCCATTGTGTATACTCCCATATGTGAATCAGGTACAGTCAAACTTGGTTAATTAGTATCTACGTAGGTTAGTGCATACTTCTTGCCCTGTCTTACCTCATGTTTGTACATTACTGGAGATGACGCTGAAAGTAAGTACTTATTTAGTTTGCCTCTGACGGTACAGTGAAAACCCTGCAATCCTACACGTCTGTATTCTCTCCCACAGGAAGAGTCAGTCAGACCTACAGCAGCAAATTGATCGCCTCCATGAAGGTACGTATTCTTGGAATATACGTACACACAGCTAGTACATACATACGTATGTACACACTATATACCTTTTCTGCATTATATGTAGTCAGTGTAGTGCCTGTGGTTGTAAACCTTCACCACCTCACAGTGTTTCCCTCAGGATTTTGAACACAGGGTGTCCCAACCTGTTTCAGTTGCACTGGGTAAATTTGCAAATTGCAATCATTGCTCTAGCACCAAATGCATAACGGGCTAATCTCAATGCTGACCAGAAGATACCTATTAATCCAAAATTCAATCCAGCGCACAGTTTGAAATTGGTCCTGCGGGAAATAGCAACTTCCTGTACCATATGTGAATTGCCAAACGGTAATCTTTCAATTATTCTTAAGTTCGAAACAGAGACATTTGCGTATGTCATTTTGAAGATGTTATACTCACGTCAGACTATGCTGATCCCATGGCTGTTGAAATGTAATGTCTAGTCATTTGCTGAATTATATGTGATCATTGAATAGTCCTTTGTATACTGTATAGGCGGTAATTTTTCACGGGACTTTATTTTCGTTTCATCAATTTCACAAATGAGCATGCATTCACGAAAATTCAATCACAAATATTTGGTTAGATACATAGTCTACTTATCTAAAATATGGTAGGGAATGGTCCATTCGCGAAAATTAAATCGCAGATATTGAAATCGCAACCCTGTTTTTGATTCACACAATGTCCGTCCCGCAAAAATCAGCAACTACATAATGGTGGTCAACCATACCATAAACACACAAATGAGGTCTCTCTCTGCTATGTACTTGTCGCTCACATTGCCTGCAGAGCTATGTATATCACAACTACCGTAGAGCGGAAAATTTTAGCGAGGTAATATTTTCGCTATATTCGCGAAACTTTAACTGTGAAAATTTCGCCAGATGCACACTAAAGTCGGGAAACAGCGTGCTGTAACTAGATTCTCTAAGGAATGGAGCGTTAAACTCAGCAAAAAGCACGCTCCAAACTTAATGGTCTAGAAATGGACGCAAACGACTTGTAAACGTACAAAAACATGCAAATAAAGATCTTCACATCGCGAAAATTAGATTTTACTTCGATTCGCGAAAATTTATGCTGTGAAAATTTCCCTCTCTATGGTATGCTATTCACAATGGATTCCTCTGTTCTTTATTTGCAATCCTGACCCACTACTAGAATCAGCATGTATGTATGTGTACAAAGTTAAACTAGTGAATAGAGATTGTGGTCGAGGACAGGTGTGACTTGTTCTGCAGTATTTAGTACTCTAGAATCGAACACACACACACACACACACACACACACACACACACACACACACACACACACACACACACATGCATGTGCACATAGTTGACCACTAACACAATGAGTAAGATTCTCTATTGATTTATAAGCTACTCTGTCTTCACAGTACTCTGGTGTGTCTTCTCATGCTCATTCTCTCTCTGAAGTGTTCGTAAAGCACATACTCCACGGTGTCTATTATATCTTTGCATGTAGTACTATGTATTCAGTGGAATCTATGTGCAGTGTTGTATGTGTTCAGTAGTGATTATTTGTACAGTAGTAGTTCCCAGGGTTGGCATAATACTGTCATTCACATTTTTTGCTTGTACTGTTCAGAATTAAAGCAGATTGCCGAACAGAAGGAGGTTCCTCATACTCTAGAGGCTTACATCAAGAAACTAGCAAACTGTAGGAGGAGAGTGCATCTGGTCAATGAGCTGCTACGGAGCATTCAGGTAAATTTCAATCTTGTGGGACTTTCATGATGTGGATATGCTTTCAGTGTTCTCCCCAGAATTTATTTCAGGCATGTTGAATGTGTATGTACATATGTGCGTGCATACGTACATCGTCATATACATAAATTTTATACATGCAATGCATCACAAATTGCTTGCAGCTTCAGTTTTGGGCACTAGAATGATGTGTACTAAATGTAATTTTTCAATAATCTGTGAATGCGTGCTTGCTTTTTCCTACAAATAGTATTAAATTTTAGAAAAGAAGGCATATTGGACCCACATGCCTTAAGATACCTGTGGAGAACACTGTATGCTTTATACATGTTAACATACGTACCACCTCTATCTGCCTAACCCCTGTATCTACCATCTTTTCTTATACAAATAATTGCTGGCTGTGTGTACATTTACGTACGTATATACGTACGTAATTACAATATTGATCCACGTAATCCACCATGTTGAGTTACACTGATGTGTATGCATGTGTGCCCTTGTAAACACATGGGAGCATTTTTTCATTCTTGTATTTCCGTGAGTATGTGGACGTTGAATGAATTACATAATACACGTTCAGGAGGGAGTATACGTACGTACATACCTATGTATGTATATGCATTTACTACACAAAACCACATGGGCAGGAGGCTAAAAAAGTTATTCGAGTTAAAAACTCGTGGGGTAGCAAGCCCCACGTACTCTAATCACTTGCAAAGCATTGGAGTGTAAGTGCACAGCTGAACATTCATTGAACATACTGTTTATTGTACTGTATATTCTCTAAAAATTCGTCACGTCTAGTTTCACAAAATTTCATCTGGCGAGAGAATTTAGAGTTGTTTTCCCACCTATGAGAAAAGCTGACAAAACCTTAGTGTTGAGCGACGAATACTTAGAGAGCTGACAAAATTGTAGAGTTTGGCTATTATATGCGCCTATGATGATTTAAATACCCCTAAAAAGTAGTGAAAAGAACGCTAAAGTGCTTTTCTTAGCTCTTTGGTGCATGGTTTGCAATTTGGAGGGGGTAACTCGTCCCGTAGCCGCCATTTTTTTGCCCACACTCGATGGTAGGTATATACTTTTCTGAGCAAAAACAGCGAATACACTATACAAAGCACAGGAAGAAGAACCACTGTAAGAATTACAAAACTTAAATTCAATTCTACAGTTAATCTTAGGCTGAAAATTTGGACGACGAAATATTGGAGAACACGACAAAGTTTTAGAAAATGGCCATTTCATCAAATTTTAGAGAATCTGATATTTTCAACACAAAACTATGGGTAACGAAATTATGGAGTACCGAATTTTTAGAGAATATACAGTAACTGGAGGATTGTTTTGAAAACAATTGCCATATTTGGCAATTGTTTTCAAAGCAATTCCTATAACTCTTTCCTGTATAAATCCATACTTCTCTATTACTAACACATAGATTCTCTATTATAAGACTTTGCTTTAAATCCATATATATATATTGGACCAGCGTTACACACCAGAAGTCCAAATGAAAACAATATAGGGGCTCCCATAAGAAGCTGACCAGGGGTAGTTCCTGACCTTTTGACATACAAATGCCATAGATCTTTGAGTGGTAAATGTCCGTGTTTGCCTATGAATGCATTGGGCAAGTTGATATGTAGGCACCTTACACAATCACATATGTTCATGTTTGAAGGTACAGCTGCATATGTCCTGATTACGTGAGCTGCACCATAGGTAAAGTGCTAATGAGGGCAAAACTTTGAGGTAATCAGTGTTATAGTCTGTTGTATGTACTTACATAGTTCACTTCAATAGGATATGTCTAATTTGTGTCCGGGCAATTAGAGGTAATCTGTGTGAGCTGTGTGTACATCAGCTGATATTGGCAAAATGTGCCGATATTGGCTGTGCTGTTTCTGGTGAGTTGTGTTACACCAAGACGAACATCACGTTTGCTCATGTACAATACAAGTGATTTATGAGCTAGTGTGAATGTGGGATGTAGCTACAGTGTGTGTGTGTGTGTGTGTGTGTGTGTGTGTGTGTGTGTGTATGTGCGTGTGTGCATGTGTGTGTGTGTGTGTGTGTGTGTGTGTGTGTGTGTGTGTGTGTGTGTGTGCATGCGTGTGTGCGTGCGTGTGTGCATGTGTGTGCATGTGTATGTATGTATGCATAAGTGCATGCATGTGTAGTGTGTAAGTCCATGAAGCACAGTCCTACTGTATGTGCTTTAAGTTTCGTGGGGTTATATGTAAACGCAGTTTTCATTGGAAGCCATCCGTAAAACTTTATTCCTGCAAAAATTTAGATCGGGCTCTTGCAATGGCAAAACATGGCCATCCACAAATATAAAATGTGAAATTTGTTAGAATCCCAGATCCATTAAAGTTTCACTCCATGGAAATTAAAGCTCATATGGTTTACACAGTATATCTCCTGTGCATACACGCACATACACATGTTTTGACCCCTGTCTCACCCATCATTCTTTTTGGTAACCATTCACTTCCATCTACTACACGTACGTATGTATGTTCCTCTTGAACAGGAAAGGCTGGGTAAACTACAACAGAATGTGTCAAAAGAGATGCAACGCAGAAGATCTGCTGTAGAGTCAACGTCTTACCTAACTTCATAGCGATGACAGGTCTTTTATTATGATTATATTAATATGATGTTGTGTTTTGTAGACTTTTGCATGTAAGATGCATGCCTATGGGCTAGCTAGTGAACATTTACGGATCGCATGATTTTCCTAGGGTTTTTTTGTTGTAATAATATTAATTAATGCAATTTGCAATTGTTTTCGTATGCATGTGCATGGAATGTGCTTTAATTATTGTAAGCATACATATACATATATATATTATGGAGTACGGTAGAACTCCATATGTATGGGTGACACTGAAAAGTCATGGCACCAGACATTAGTGCAAATTTTATTTTCGCCCATATATATATAATATACGTACCTGATAACGTCAATACCACAGTGTATACACAATACATGTGTACATATGTGCATATTATATGTATACTAAACAGTATAATTATGCCAAATTGTACTATACAAGGACAATATATGCCAACCCATAATATGTATACATATGTACATATGTACACTCATGTATACTCATGCATTATAATTTGCAATTGGTCTCTGTTTTATATCCGATGAATCTGACCATGCTGTGTACACATATTCTTGTCTTTCTGCCATATGTGTACATGACTTGTCATGCTATACAAGAATGATACAATATACTGAGGTCAAGGGCTGTTCTATAGTTATGATCAGTGATGACGATATATACAGTATATATATATTATGTATTATATATATATATATATATATATATTATATTATATATATGAATCAATCAATCAATAATTCTATGAGTTCATCATGCTCACTGGCACTGGGGCACACACTGGCCCCATGTAGACTTTCACCATAAAAAAAGAAAAAAAAATGGACAGTGTCACACATATCAGGGTTTTATCTGAGGGGGAGGGGGAAGGGGACCCCTGGGTATGGTACCCCCCCTAAGCAGAAAGGTTACCCCCAAAATAAAATTATGCAGCCTTCATTTTTGTGAAGGAACACTGTCATGAATTGATCATGAATCCATTTATAAAAGGTAGAATTTGCCAAATTATATATCTGATTCAGTATAATAGCTTGTATGAATCAATCTTAAGTCCATTGGTAATTATGTTTATTTAGCAATTACCTTGAATACATGTGTGAAAATTTAGGAGTAACTGTTCTAATGTAACTTGCACATGGTTTAGCTTTGCTCCAACAGCATGGCATAAGCAGTCATGCAAGGATTTATTCATGTGCAGGCACTTGAGCATATTTGCACATGTGCAGGGTTTCTTCAAGAGGGAGGGGGGCACAGGGGGTATCTCTCTCTTGAAATTTTATCCTAGCTATAACACACATGCACAGTTGCAACAGACTAATCTGTGGACTGTATTCAGAAACAGCTTGAGTGGCGTAAAACAGCCTCATTTATCACCTTCTGAGGCATAAGAACTAAAAATTGTCCTGGGGGAGCATACCCCCAGACCCCCCCTAGCTTACACCACTATCATTCCGCATACATACGTATCCGCCCCTCATCACATCACTATACTTTGTCATTGCCCCCTGTCTTCATCATTATGAAAGAAAGAAAGTATGGCATTTAATATCATTCAATACACATGCTTGCGGCACGCCACGCCATGTGTGCATGTGTACATACATACATACGTATATACAGATGTGTAGGTTCCCCCCCCCCAAAAAGATTTGACCCCGGATAAAACCCTGCATATATATGTTATATTAATGTATAGGGTGAACCAAATCTTGCATGCCGCATAGTATTACATGCGAAATAATTTCCAATAGTTGGTAGTTTGTACATGCAATAGACATCAGGGATGCAGCAGGATCTTGGGTACTGACAGTGTGCCGTTCCATCCAATCCTCCATATGTGCTGTGCTCCCCATGCCTCACACCTCATCAGCCGATGACCCACATCTTCCACTTCACTGCTATCACATAATTTGCATACTCTCTCCTCTCTTGCCACACCTCTCCACCTTCCCGTCTCAATTTCAAAACCTGCTGTGCCTCCTCTTAGTTTCATCATCATCCTCCTGTCCGACCTTCTCCACACTCTCACACACTCCGACCACTCTCCCAACTTCACAATCCTCTTCAACATCTCCAACTTAGGCTTTCTCTCCATCTCCTTACCCCATTCCTCCCATACTTTCCTCCAGGCAATGGCTTCCAGCATCTCTCTCACCTCCACAGCTGACAACTCCTTAAGCACCTCCACACTAACATCCTTCCACCCAAACTGCCCCCAACACATCCCCATCTTACCAATCCAAGTAACTCTACCCAACCTCACTGCTGCCGGTGCTATTCGCCTTAGCAACCGTCCATCATATTCTCTGCTGGTCAGGACCTTACTCCAGAACAACACACACTGTATCCTTGCCAACCACTTGACCAGTAGGCCCCCCATCTTGACCATAGAAGTGAAAATTTTGGATGTAGAGTTCCTACACCAAAGAACAATCTCAGGGCCCTTATCTGAACCTGCTCTATCTTCTCCAGATCCCGATTGCACCCCCAAATCTCTGATCCATACAGCATAGTTGAGTCCACCAATGATGTCATAAGCTTCCTAAACACCCCCACTCCTACATCCCCTAACTCTGTCCTACACCAATGAAACCAAGCACCCAAGGCCCTCTTACCCACCATAGCTCTCTCTTCCACCATATACTCTTCAACTCCAGATGTTTATCCACTACACACCCCAAGTATCTATACTGCTCCACCATGGGAATCTCCTCATTGTCAATAATTAACAAACTGCACATCCGTCCTGGCCACCCTCTTCTGCCTCACATGCACGATTCCAGACTTTCTCGCATTTATCTTAACCCTCCAGTCTCTGCACCACTCTACGAATACATCTAAACTCTTCTTGATCCCTGACTCAACCGGGACAAGCAAAGCTGTGTCATCAGCCAAAAGCAGGCCTGGTATGATCTCTCCAGCACACTCAATCCCACATCTGGTGCTCTTCAGCTGTTCCACCAAGCTGTTTATGTACAAGGAAAATAACAATGGAGAGAGGACCAGCCCTAGCGGAGGCCCACATTGACACTCAAACCTCTGTTTTGTCTGTCACCAACTTTGACCAAACATGATGTCCCATCATACAGCGATGGAGAAAAGAAAGGAACTTTCCGTTCACACCCATAGATTGTAAGCATTTCCATAGTTTACCTCTGTCTATTCTGTCATACACTTTGGAGAAGTCAATGAAAGCTGTCATCATTATTCCACTAGACGTCTTCAGCATCTCCATTTGACCCAACAGTACTAATGACAATACCTGGTCTCTGCATCCTCTCATCTTCCGGAAACCACCTTGTTCTTCAGCATTAATCCTTCGATCTCCCTCTGCCACCATTGACAACCTCATATTTAGTATCATACACATGACCTTGCACACAATGGATGACAGTGATATTCCACGAAAATTGTCCACCTCACACACCCCTTTAACCTGCTTCTTCGGTACTGGAACCACTATTTTTGTATAATAACTATATATATATATATATATATATATATATATATATATATATATATATATATATTATAAGGAACCACTATATATAATATCTATAACCATATAGAACCATTAATTTAAAAATGGAGAAAGATATAGGGATAAAAAATAGTCAATTTTAATAAAAAATATTGCAAGGTAGGGTTGTTTACTATACAGGGATGGACAGGCATAGGGCTAGACGGACATAGGGATAGGTATATATGGGGCTAGACGGGCATAGAGCTAGACAGAGGTGGGTACGTTGGACTGGGTAATCCCATAGCTAAAATATTAACGTAGGATGTAGGAATTTGCACACTGTATCCATGCAGTCCATGCAAGCCACCTCTGTCTAGCTTTATGCCCGTCTAGCCCCATGTATGCCTATCCCTATGCCCGTCTAGCCCCATGTATGCCTATCCCTATGCCCGTCTAGCCCCATGTATACCTATCCCTATGCCCGTCTAGCCCGGGCCCATGTATATATCCATATATGCCCGTCCAAATTCTAGGGATGGTCTCTTGAGTTTCATCTTATAAGAAGGTTCCACTGTACATGTCAGATCAGAGGTTGCAGGTTGGATTTAATATTATGTTTTGGTATATGTATCTATGATTATACAATTATATATATATATATTATATATATATATATATATATATATATATATATATATATATATATATATATATATTAGGTTGTTGTATTGATTAACTCTCATGATACACTCTTCACTGTAATTTTTGCTTTTTTTTTGTTAGTTGTGAATATATATATATAACAAAAAAAAAAAAAAAAAAAAATATATATATATATATATGTATATATATATATATATATATATATGGAGGTAGTGACAAGACTTAGTAATTCTTCAGTATGGTGACTGTAACTTGGAGTGTTTATAGCAGAGCATATAGAGAGAATGTTGGACTCTTAAGGTGTCGGATTCTATATACACAGCTATATATAGTTCCACTGCATTGTACATGAGTACATGCATGGTTGCACTATTGCAATACAGTTGCCCCTCTCTAATCCATATCCCCGAATAGCAGACTGATCCATATCCCTGAATAGCAGACTGATCCATATCCCCGAATGGCAGACACCCAGCCCTCTATATACATGTATGGACGCATGCCATGAGAACCAAAATTAATGATCCACTACACTTTGCCATATAGAACATCTTCAACTTCGAAATAATCGAGTACACCTCCAAATCAGGGCAGTTCTTTGTGGACCCAAGGTGCACGTTTGAAATAGAGGGGATCCACCCTAATGGATTAGCTATAGAGTATAGTACTCTATGTGCAATATACTGCACCTATTCTAGTACTGCATGCATGAAAGTACGCATATAGGTGTATGCACAATTGCACATTGACACTCTCACACCCACCCATCCCACAAACACAAAACACACACACACGCAAACACACATACAAACACTATAATTAAAGTGGACCCTTGTTTGTCCGACCACATTTGTTCCTCATAAAATGTGTCAGATAAACCAGGTGTGACTGTATGTTACTCACAGGAACAATACCTGCTATATACGAACGATTTTATGTATGTATTCATACATAATACATTAATATTGCACTTATAGTTATGAAATCAGAAAAATAAAGAACACAATTGTACATGACATGAGCTTAACTATACCAATTCAAAAACAATAGAGTTATCGACAACATTATTAGGATAAAAAGTACCACAGCCCGATACGTCGCTCGGTTCTTTATAGCCTGCAAAGAACACACATAAAGAGAATACATCAACAGGTATAGCCCTACACACGTATGATGGAGACTCTGTAAAGCTTGGTTCACAATACGGTGCAAGGTCGTATTGCAACAGATATTGGCCGATCTCAGGAATAGAACTGAGTTCCATTCTCTGCAATGTTGCTTAGTATACTGTTACAGTATTTACTGCAAATTCCCATGTTTTGGCGCGTTCATAAATTGGCCGCAAGTCTTCATATCAACATTTCATAATAACTATTGGTCGCATCACAAGCCTTGCGACATATTGTGAACCTAGATTAGTACAACATTTCAATTAACTCACTTAACTAATCTAACCATATTCTGAGGTACACATACTGCACAATATTAAAGTACATACAAAGAATCACTTGACAATCCAACAACCCTCGTAATCACACAACTTTCTTTTTGCTCACAGGTTCAGATTATGGGGGTTTCACTGTATACAGTCAAACCGATATAACCTGACACTTTACAGGCACCAAAAATGTGTCGGATTACAGAGGTTGTTGGATTATGGAGTGACTCTGAACGAGCTTCAGCCTGGTGACTGCACGTCAGAATAAGGTCAGATTATAGAGAATGTCGGACTGTTGAGATGTCAGATTATAGAGAATGTCGGACTGTTGAGATGTCAGATTATAGAGAATGTCGGACTGTTGAGATGTCAGATTATAGAGAATGTCGGACTGTTGAGATGTTAGATTATAGAGAATGTCGGACTGTTGAGATGTCAGATTATAGAGGTTTCCTTGTATATTGTGAAATTCCCACGCACATAGTCATGCAAAATGGAGACAAGGGCAGATTCATTTTTGAAAAAAGGCAATTTTGCAACTAACAAGTAAAACTGAACTATTTCAGAGAAAATGATATCACAGCATTCCTCACAAGCACAAAGACACGAGCACATTCTTAATCTCCCAACACAAACACACACACACACACACACACACACACACATACACACGCACACACACAAAACAACTTGACACACATGTATGTATGTATGTACATATATGTGTAACTACAATACAAATAATCCATCAGAGAGCGAGTGATGTTGGAGAAACTTACTCCTCGGACTTCTTCGTTACCGGCACTGACATTCTCAGTAGAAGTTACAGCATTGTCAGCTACCAGCTCTATGTTCTTTGCCTGTGGGATTACAAAAAGGCTGAAATATGTACAATCCAAGAGAAAGTCGGATTATAGAGGTGTTGGATTATGTACAGAGGGTCACTGTACCAATGTGTGGCAATGTTAATCAGTAGTAGCAGTTAACAATAGCTACATAGGTATATAACACACGTGTCACAACTACCGCCATACGCATGAACAGAGCATAGAGTACCATTCCTCCATGCAGGTCTTCATACCAATCTGAAACAACATTGCGATTAGATCCGATGACTATTGAGCACCACCACGAAGCAGTATGCAATTCATAGCCACAGTAACATTTAGTCATTGTAACTTGAAACTAAGCCAAAGTAATATATACAGTTAAACCTCTACAGTATAACCCGACCACCTCGGGACCCCAACCACCTCGGGACCAGGATAAGTTGGCCTAAGTAGAGGGGTGGTCATGATAGGTCTATTACACACACTACGTAGAATAGATTAAGAGCAGCAAAAAAGTATAAACAGAATGCACAGCATTCATTGTCTGACCAACTACGCAAGTACTGCCGAACCAGGTGTAGTTGCACCATGCAAGTGACAAGTTGAGAGAGTGACGAGGTTTATTGCACCATGAATTAGCATACGTGTGGGTTCAGAGTGGAAGGGTTTCTAGTTCTAGTGACCCAGGTTCCCAGGCAACCAGAAAACCCGGGTCACTAGAACATCACTGACGCAAGCATACTGAATTTATGTAATGTCCCGAATACGCATCTCTATGTACTTGTACAGGAACTACGAACAGTAAGTACATATGTACACACATACTTCAGACTAATGCATGCAGAATGAACAATGCATACATGTACTACAGTGTTCTCCCCAGAAACTATTTTAGGCATGTTGAATATGTACATACGTACATACTTACGTATTATACTTACAATGCATCACAAATTGCTTGCAGCTTCAGTTTTGGGCACTAGCATGATTTGTACTAAATGTAGATTTTCAATAATCTATGAATGCGTGCATGTTTTTCCTACAAACAGTATTAAATTCTGGTAAAGAAGGCATGTTGGACCGACATGCCTAAGATACTTGGGGAGAACACTGTACTAGCATACGTATGTACATACGTACATATACACACACAAACGCACATACGTACAAACACACACACACACACACAAACGTACATACGTACAAACACACACACACGCACAAACGTACATACGTACAAACACACACACACACACACACACACACACACACACACACACACACACACATGCACATATGGTCATACCTGTTCCATCACTTTCTCAGTAAATAAACTTTGCAATTCAGATATCTGCAGCACTTTCTCTTGTATAAGACGAACTTCGTCTGTTACATCATGAAATTGCTCTAATAACTGAACATTTTCTTGTTGAAACTGTCAAACAAATTAGAGTACGTATATGTACACTCATAAATGAATCATGTCTATACAAACACAAGTGCACACAAGTACAAATGGTACAATTCTACACTTAGCGAATACATGCATACATACAGTACATACGTACAGTACATACGTACAGTACATACGTACATACGTATCAAGGCAATTATAGACCATAGAAAAACACACATGTACAAATACGCAGCGAATACAAGAAAAGGCAGACAAATGGCTCACTACAGACTCTACAAGAGAGCAACTAATAAACAGGACGGTGGTTGGTACATCTGTATGTACAAAATAATCGGAAATGTACAAATGAATCCACAAAACATGTCAGGACAATTTGTATTTCAGTACACAAGGAACTCAAATATCAATTAAGGCATATACAGTACATACATACGCACACAATACATACTGTACATTAGCACAATACACAATACACGTGTACGTACAAAACTACGTACATGTGCATAGCAGGGAAGTGCCTGAAAAGTTTGGCGGTACCATAGTCACTGATGCTGTCGTGTGTATGATGTCATTGCAAAAATGTCTACCATGACACTGGATCTGCATGGGAAACAGGTCCCTTAATATGAATTTAAGCAATCAAATTAATTCTACAACTTATATATGTACGCATTAAAGATGAGGGCTGCTACTGCAGTTTTGCTTCTTATTTGCCCTCAAGGACAGTTGAAAACATCAGCATTTCTAAGAATGTTTTAAACTTTTTAATGGTGAGGAGATTCCAATAGCGCTAGTCATTCATGATCACTAACAACCATTGCACACACTTCTCTGGTACAGCGAGCTATGGATTGATAAGTACACATGCAACTTGTAAAGAAAAAAGTTTTTGAGTTATTATCAACTACACGTGCAGAAATACATAACTTACCCAAATGAGCTCTGCAAAATTAGAAAAATTCAACTGTTGATCATTTCAGTAGAATTATATGACATTCTTTTTGCATTATTATTGTGTTCTCTGTTGTTGACATTAAGACTCTGCGTACAGTCTGTGATTTTTGGTTTTGTATCGCAACTGCTATATATGTACTAGTGCAGCTGAACATTAATTACAGAGTTGATAAATTGTGGCAAATTTATTTATTTCGCAACCAAAAATATTTTCAAATCTTGCAAGTGGGATTCCTTGGTAAACATACCTAGAATGTGTAAAACGTATATGGCCTAGTATTGTTGATATACGCAGTAAGATGGTGTACAAATCAATACTTCTGCCTCCCTAAAAGAAGTAGTTAACAGTTATTGGAGCAGTGGAAACTTCTCCAGTATACGGTGTAAAAGTCAACACTGGTTTATCCGAAGACCTCCTTTATCCTGTACTCTGTGAAAACCCAACACTATACACGTACGCTGTGCACAAACTTCCCTCATTTACCCAACACATGGGCTTATCCAACATATCTTGTGAGCAATGAAAGTGATAGGATAAATGAGAGTCCATCGTATGTAGAACTGAAGCCAAATGGCCATCTCACAGTCCCCAAAGAACACACACACATATGTACAGTACCACTTACTGTGTCTGCTTCCTCAATACTGAGATCAAATGAAGGCTGATAAGGAGGCGTAGGCGGACAAGGCGTTACTTCGCATTGAGGTGACTGTGGCAGCTCTTGGACTTCGGGGCTATCCACAGAAACTGCTAATGTCTTGCTTGAGGTAAGCCGTGAGCTATGTACGAACGTACAAACATAAGTACGTAGGTAAGTAGGTATACACTTAATATTACCTGTGTATGTACCATAGGTACACACAGGTACACATGTACATATGTATGTACACACACACATGCATGAACAACTGACATGCATCTAACAGTGACAAACGGTTAATATGCCATCACTTACTACACCAAAACGCTTATTATGCCACCATTTTGCAAACAAATTCATGACTATTGCATGGGATTACCATATATGGTAGTTGGTTTAATATGCCAAAATGGATAATGGCAAGAATCTTGTGACACCAATTGCAGCATATTAAGCATTTACCATTGTACAAGAAGATGCAGGCATTTATCGCTAGTATGTACGTACGCATGTACTTGTACCAGTCGTGACATGAAACCAAATATCACAGACTGTACACAGAGTACTAATGCCAACAACAGAGAATACAATAAAAAATAAAAGAATGTCATATGAACACTATAAAAGTTCTACTGAAATGATCAACACTTGAATTTTCAAGTACGAATATTCAAAACATCCTTGCAAGACGTATAAAAGGTCCTTACTTTTGCCGTCTCTCCACGGATCTCTTCACGCGGATAGCACGCTGCTCGCTATACAGCTGGCACACTTCTACGAAGGCCAATGGAATGCATAATGATATGTACAGTACGTACTGTATATAACACACTACAGGAAGTCTGGATGAATCAAACCTCTGAGGGCCAAGAATAAACACAGATCACAGTGAAAGCTCTGTAATCCGAAATTCTCTCTAATCAGACCATCTTATGAGGTGCAGTCCCTATATTAATATATGCTAATAGTCACTCCATATTCTGACAACTTCTTAATCCAACACTGTTTTATAGTCCCATTGAGTGTCGGTGTAGAGAGGTTTCACTGTATCAGTACTGCCACTTAATAGAGTTCATATACAGTGTCTTATGGTGCGTAGTGCATAGATGTCGCTGAGGACAAATTCAACATATCCCATAATTCCAGTGAAGTAAGTTTGAGTTACGTAAGTGGACTCTTTTGTACTTCAGAAAGAAGTCTTAAATCATAGAAAAACTTCATACAAAAAATTGCTTCAAATAGGACAAAATGTATCAAATCTACGAGATATCGCCATGGATACAATGTACCAATACAAGCATTCTGTGTACACTCACACGAGTACAAACAGATGTGTATGTACGTACTAATGTTAACTTACAAGATTACATTATGGCCCTGCACATTCCCACACACACACATACGCATGCACGCACACACACTCACACACACATGCACGCATGCACGCACACACACACACACACACACACACACACGCGCGCGCGCGCACACACATGCAACTACAGTCAATTGACATGGACAACAGTCACATACGTATATGCAAGGAATTGAATAGAGAGAACATACAGTACATCATATTATGTACGTCCATACATACTTTTGAGATACGATTTTAAGATCTCCACTACTGCTTTTCGGTGTGCAGCCATCTGTTCTCCTGTTATCCCATCACTATATACTTAGGAGCGATATACATAGCACATACAACAGATATGAATGTACATACATATACATATGTAGATACAGTAACAAAATATACGGTAATTGCACTGATACGAAAGTACACATACGTATGTACGTATGTACATACGTACAGTAATAAACATAGCCATTGAAGACATATCAGTCACGTATCTACACACAAATGCAACAAATTGCACAATGCATACCAACATACAGTACATAATACCGTATATATCCAGAAATATTGGCTATCATTGAATTTGGCAATTTGCCCAAGATCAGGCTGTAATTTATTATTGGCAGAAATTAAATTTGACCATTGCACAGCAAGGACAAAGCATAGTAAGTACGTAGATCTACGTACGTATGTAAATTTAGTGATATAAATTGGCGATTTTCATCCTGACCGCCAAACCGCCAAATTAAAAATGTCGCCAATATTTCTGGATAAACGGTACGTACATGTATGTACATATATGTATGCATGAATGAGCTACGGTAATACGTACTTTGTTTCTGAAGGGAATATACACTTTCTGAGCAATTTTTCATAAACTTTTCAGCTGCTTCATCAACACAATCTCTTTCTTCTTCTGACATGCAACCGAAAGTTCTCCCTAAGTGTCTGTAATCAAGGTACATGTGTATACATAGTACACTGTATAGTGAAAAGTCAATACAATAATTGCTAGGCTAATGCAAATAAATACCACGCACGCACGCACGCACACACACACACACACACACACACACACACACACACACACACACACACACTTGCATACACATGTCATGCATGTGCACACAAACACGTGACCTACATACGTACATACATAAAACATCTAAAATAGAAGGAGGCTGTAAGAACAACAAGAATGTCAACTCTAACAATACTAGACAGGCATATATTGCTAAATGCGTGGAGCTAGACAGTTATGCATAATATTATTATAAGGCTACACCGGTATAGGACTAGATGGGCATACGTAGGTCTGGACAGGCTAAGGGCTAGACAGGACTAAAGTGGATTGGCTGCAGTGTGCAAATTGCTGCATTCTGCATCAGTTAGCCAGTTATTACTATTTACACAGGAAAACCTGTAATCACAATACAGCTGGTATTCCCATATATCCCATCATTACAGCAAACGTCGCCTGACCCTATGCTTACCGTGTTTGGAGCTCCAGAACGTACCGAGAGTACCTTCATTTCTAATTAGTTTGGCAAGCCTATTTTTCCGCGGGGGCGCTTATAGGGGCTGGCTCACCAGACTAAGCTCTAATGTACGGGCATAGACCCTCGAAACTACGTAGTTTAGAGGGTCTATGGTATGGGCAGCCATTTTTGCCCCGTCACCCCCCCCCCCCCCTTCACACCATAGACCCTTATATACGTATGTTCACACGAAGGACACTATACGTAGAAAATATGACACAATGCACTACAACACACGATGGACCGTGTACAGGAAAATCTCTACAGAATGCACACAACGCAGTAGATTGAGAACGAAGACAACGTAATTAACTTACCCAACCGTACCGATGTAATCACTTCTACTCTTCAACAAAAAGTGATGCATCTTGGATATATCCACCATCTGTTATGAGGGACATGACTACGTGCATCAGCAATGCTATATAGTGAGGTAAATGCTTCCCTTACCACTTCTTCGGCTTTCTTGGAAAAACTGGAGGGTTTCGAACTCCTATTCCAATCCTTTGATAAGCCTGAAGAAGAGACATCGGGTTTATTTGGGTGTTCCTTTCGCTCGTGCTCCTCCAATACCTTCTCCAATCTAGACTTCATCAGTTTGGACGACTTGACGGTCGCTTTGAATAATTCTGTCCTGTCCACCATGTTTTTGCATCCGCTTTTGTGAGAATTCGGCCACAAAACATTTCCGGATAAAGAATCAAACTTCCGCTACATAGCGTGGTTACGTATCTATGGTAGTATAGAGTGTCTATGGACCACCAAACACTGCCTAGCCCTTTATCTATGGCTCTATAGCCCTACGATATTGTTTTGTATACAGTCGAACCTCGTTAACATGAAACTGCTTAACATGAAATATCTTTTAACATGAAATGCTAGCCAAGTCCGAGTGCAGGTCCAAGCATAACATGTACGTAGTACTGTTTGCATGAAATACTGTTAAGATGAATTTTCAGCACAGTCCCCTGAGTTTCGTGTTAACGAGGTTTGACTGTATAGCCTTAATTGCATGCGCATGCGTGTATACAGAAAATCTGAAGTATACTAATGGAGTTTGAATTCATTGCTAGTCTAAGGGAGAGTTCCAGATTATATTGAGTGTTCACTTCAGGTAGTGTATCTCTCAAAACCAACAACGGGGCTTCATCATTTCAGTATTCTAATTCTCATGATGGTGTAATAAAACTATCATACAAATCACAGAAACATGGATTAATAAATAAAATACAATGAACTAATATGTATGTACATATACAGGGGATAAAACTACATAATACTGTACAGCAACCATACGTAACTATGTACACAGTAAACATACAATAAAATATGGTGGACTTCAGAGTTCAGGTCTTAAAAAATGGCTTTGTCCATCTGCATCAAGTGCAGCAAAGAACACCTCCCCTGTGGGTGGAGTCGAACCTGCAAGAATGCTCTTGTGCTTAATGAAAACTTCTGTTGTGCACTCCAGTCCTTTTGGGGAAGAAAACAAGAAGTCCTTGTCCATTTGATCAACACAAGTCGGTAGAATGTACAATTTGATACCCTTTGCCGAAGGTGTGACCACCACTTGCGATTCAACGCATATCCGTTTCCGAGACAGAGGCTTGTAGCTGTCATCGGTATCATACCACTTCGTTCTAATGTTATTTTCATTGGTGGTTGTGATCCCCATGGGTGAGAACATTTTATTTGTGCTGTCAATGACAATTTGCAGCATGAAGTCTTTTCTGACTTGACTTGCATGCCGTTGAGCTTTTGATACTTGGGCGAATGGACTGCTACCAAATGAGGATGCAGATGTAGTTCTACCATCTCCATATGGATGAAAACGTTTTTGTGTAAGGTCTTCAACGGTAGTTCTGTGTTTTAAAGTGCTTTGTAAGGGACCTCCAAAGTTACATTCTGAAGTAGGGTGACTGGATCCAAGGAACTGAGAGCGGCGCGACTCTTTCGAACTAAAAAGTGGAGGTCCACTCGTGGTTGGCATTTGTGGTGTTCGAAGACCAGGTCCAGGAAATACTGGGACACTTGAAGATTTTGAAGCTGGAATCCGTGGATCTGTTAATGCGGACTTCAGTGGTGGGGTAGGAGCACCAGGAAAGACCGGTACACTGCTACTTGCATTCAGAAATCCTGGAGCTGTTAAACCAGGCTTGCTAGGTGTGGGCCCAGGAAATATAGGTGGATTCTGTTTCATGGTTGGGAGTGGTGGACCTGTGGAACTGGGCTTTAAAGATTTTACCCCAGGAAACACAGATACACCAGAATTCTTAGATCCTGAAAGTGGTGGTCCAGTAAGACTTATCGCCTTAGGTACATTACCATCACTTCTAGGAAAAACAGGAATGCCTGAACTCTTCGAGGAGGAAATTGGTGGTCCCGAGAGGGTTGGCTTCACTAAACTGTCTGAAGGTCTGCCACCACCCATCATTCTACTTTGAGGAATAATTGGCCCACTCAAATTCACGGAAGCTTGTGGCATTTTTACCGACTGCCCAGGAAGGCCTTCGATGCCACCAACTGGTAGCGATGGACCGGTGAAGGAAGGTTTCCATGGGTCACCAGATTCAGCTGCCGAAGGAGAGCCTTTAGCAAAGAGATTGTTAAAGTGGTCTTTCGGTGGCTGTACAGAAATCTTTGCTATCAAACAAACACCCCCGTCAAAAAGCGGAAAAAACTTTACAGTGGAGACAGATGATATAGAGGACTGGTTGTCAAGGAGATACGTCATGGGCGGTATATTCAACATTTGGTTTACTACATATTTTCTACTGTCTTGATTTGGTACCCAGTGGTGATATCCACCATTGACCATGTTGGTTGACATGTGCACCTTTGAATACTGAGTGCTGAGTTGTGAAAAGTCCAGATTATCCAACATTAAGCAGTGTCCATTTCCCTGAACCAGCAGGAGCTTTGACTCCGTGGGATCGATGTCCACTTCAACAAGCTTGCTGATGTTAAACAGCTCACTATCAAGTTGGACTTGGTCGGCTATTTCCCCTGTTCTCAGAGCAGTGTTGATGTCCCACAGACAAACTTTGCCTTCTTGATGTCCAAACAGAAGCCAACCACGAGATTTCACCTGCTTTAGGGTGACCACACTGCCAAAATTTGTACATGAGGTTGACATGGGTTGTTGAGTGTTCCTTATGTCCCACAACTTTAGAAGATTGTGGCCACTACTTCCCTTGCTAGAAGACGTGAATACATTCTTGGAATCCGTTGTCGAAAAGAGGCAATAATTGTAATACTCTCTGCTTGCGGGGGAAAGAACGCGTTCACCATCGGCTGTTCCCAGGGCCATACACGGTTGGGAGATTCTAGGATCTGACACGAAAACCGTTTCGCCCCCAGTAGTGTGGGCTAGAAATCTACCATTGTTTGAGAAAGACATGGACACGTTTTGACAAGGGCTTGACTCGAGTGTACGGAAAACACCCAACTTCTTCAGAGAATATCGGTAGAGAGATTCTTCGAATTGCCTTCCACGTTCGCGCTCGTCTAGGATAAAACGACCTACTGGTGTTGAGTACAAACTACGAGAATTCCTCGAATACATGACAACTTGAAGGGTTCAGCTAAACTAAAACTTCTAGTCTCCAATGGCCTAGCTGCGCCTTACTGTTCCTACAAAACAACATGTCTTTAATAAACAGCTACACGCTGCTGTTTTCTATAAACCAGCACGCTCCGCCCAGACGCACGCGCTTCGAGCAATAACATGCCACGTGCTATAATAACGTACGCCTTGTGTTGTGCAATCGTTAGCGTATTTTTCGTATTTTTTTATGTTTTTTTCCCCACATGCGCTACGGTATGTATGCGTACTTACATGTGAATAATTATTCTTTAAGGTAGAGGGCACTAATTCCGAACAGTTGTTAATTCCGAACACCGCTTTCCTGAGCCCAGGAACTAAATTTAGAGGCATTTTAGCCTAGCATTTCTTAGCACTAACACAGGACATAACAGCTGTAGAAGAAGAAAGCTCAGATCTTTCTGTGTAAGCTAGGAGATACCCTGTTCGGAATTCACAACTGTATGGAATTAGTGCCCTCTACCTTACAGAGCACGAGTTCCAATCGGGTTCCTGGGTTGTGCAGGACACACAATTGCATTCCATATTATACAT
>CAUJGJ010000083.1:389100-426600 GCA_963170055.1 Halisarca cf. caerulea
TAAATTGGTCATTTGCATACAGCAGCTACCCATAGATGGCACCCACTTTCTAAACAGCCTCTGGCCACACATCCAATGGTACTGTTCATATAATGTCATACATAACCTACATTATTCCGGTCCCAGGGTAGGCACACGAGTACACACTGTGAGACTACACATGGTTTTAACTCACTACAAAGGGAGTTTCGATGTGAGACAGAAGTTGGCTGAGTTGGGACTTCTCTCCCTCCACCGACACTGAGCTGGTCTGTTCGGAGGACGTCTGCCTGATGATGACGTTCTGAGAGCTGCTTGCTTCCAGCAGTACATTCTCCATCACAGACAGAACCTTCTCGGCAATGCTGGCCCCCACACCTCCACTGTGGTCCTGCTCGTAGCGAAGGGCCTACACACAACAACAGAAGACAAAATGATCTAAATATGCACCATTCACACATTGCTCACAAAGTATACTGCACATACAGTGCAAAGAACAAGACACATGATGCACATGTACTGTAGTGTAGGTATCCAAGGAGAATTGTAGGGGATGTTAGCATGACAGAAAAAGGCTAAGATATAATTCTGAGGTGAAGAAATATTTGGTCCAGTGTCAAGAGACATCCAAGTACATGAGTCTTGTTCAGTGAAACTCTACTTGGTTGTCTAGCTTAATTTGATCCACACAAAATGACAGTTTAGCTTCAGTTTTCCTGGATGTACATGCATGTTGAGTGCACTCACTTTATTGAGCACTCCCAAGAGAATGTTGAGTGTGTTGAGCTGGGGCTGAATGGCGTACTGACGGTTCACTTTGAGCTTGAGGCAGTAACCGAGGAACTTCAAGATGGCTGCTATCAACTGATGCCCTCGACCCAAGTCTTGGATGTGGGAAAGTCTGAAAAGGGGAGAAATGAGACATAACAAAGGGATACGTACGTCTCATTGTACGTATATGAGAATGATGATAATTATAAAGGATAACAATGATGGTGATGATGATGATGATGACGGCGACAATGATGATGGTGATGATGACGACGACGACGATGATGGTGAAGATGGAAGCACCCCACCTTGTGAGAGCTGCATCCAGCCCTTCACACTTGCTCATGACCTCTGCCATGTGGTAAAGCTCCTCTTCGTCCACGTTCTCACTACTCCCACTGTTGAGGGTCTCTATGAACTCCTCTGTAGCGTCTCCCATCAGACCTCGCATCCTGAACACAACACGCATACACTGACTTGACTGGGGCTGGAGGGGAGGAGAGGTGTGTTTTAAAAAGAGTAGAACACACAGTTGTTACCTGGATGAGTGCATCAAAAGCTTGATTTCACACACAGTGTTGTTGTGAACATACAGAGGCACACACAAGTATGGAAATAGGACAAAGATGTACATACGACAGGGATGAAACGTTGCACATTCTCTCACACATCAATTCTACTAACCAACTCTCTTATGAAAGGAATTTATCATTAATTCTATACAATTCTTAACATAAACTCAAACTACTGTGTGCACAGTACAGTATGTGTTTCTCATGTGCACACAACCTAGTCTCCCGTATGTGTGTGTGTGTGTGTGTGTGTGTGTGTGTGTGTGTGTGTGAGTGTGTGTGTGTGTGTGTGTGTGTGTGTGTGTGTGTGTGTGTATGTGTGTGTGTGTGTGTGTGTGTGTGTGTGTGTTTGTGTGTGTGTGTGTATGTGTGTGTGTGTGTGTGTGTGTGTGTGTGTGTGTGTGTGTGTGTGTGTGTGCGTGTGTGTGCGAGCGTGCGTGCGTGTGTCTGTGTGTGGCCAACTCACTGTAGTCGACTGTGCCAGCCACACTTTCTTGTACACGTCCTTCACTGGCAGATCCAAACTGATGATCTTGTTGCCGACCAGGAGCTCCATTCCACTGTCGTCCTCCAGCAGAGCCACAAGTTCACAGTCTACAGAGAATACAGTGCCTCTCTCCTCAACATGTGGAACAATGTATGATGGGAGTGCATACAAAACTGGTACATATAAGTACGTACATCCATAAAAACACACATACTGTACAGTACTGTAGGTATCCATAAAGTACATATGCAGTATGTATGTATGTACATACGTGCACATGAACACAAGAATACAAAGCTACTGCATATATGTACACACGAACATGTGTGTGCAATGGTTTAATGTACATACAGTATGTGCATACTGTATGTACTATATACACACAGTCTACATCTGCTAACCCCGTGAACGCTTAGTGCTTACACAGGCACACAAACACAGGGTTTACACACTATGCAGCCACACGTGTACCCTACACCTGCAGCCCCACACATGTACCCTACACCTACAGCCACACCCATGTACCCTACACCTGCAGCCCCACACATGTACCCTACACCTGCAGCCACACATGTACCCTACACCTGCAGCCACACGTGTACCCTACACCTGCAACCACACATGTACCCTACACCTGCAGCCACACGTGTACCCTACACCTGCAGCCACACATGTACCCTACACCTGCAGCCACACATGTACCCTACACCTACAATCACACCCATGTACCCTACACCTGCAGCCACACATGTACCCTACACCTACAATCACACCCATGTACCCTACACCTGCAGCCACACATGTACCCTACACCTACAGCCACGTGTACCCTACACCTGCAGCCACACATGCACCCCACACCTGCAGTCACACACATGTACCCTACACCTGCAGCCACACCCATGTACCCTACACCTGCAGCCACACCCATGTACCCTACACCTACAGCACAGACCTGTGCAGATCTTGTTCTTAATGTCTCTCATGAGAGGACCCAGCCCAGGTTCGCTGGACTTGTACGGGTTACCCTGCATCCTGCCTTGAAGGAACTCTTCTTGCTGCGGATCTTTGTCAAGCTGAAGGTAAAATGAAACATCGTCCGATTTCTCAGGCAAAATCATGTTATTCAGTCTCTCGAAGACAAACAGGGGTGTCACTAGATCGTTGGTACTGAATGTTTTCAAACTGGCAACACACTCTGCCATGAATTTCTTGGTTTCCTCTTCCGTGCCGGAAGTGAGATCTTCCAGGATCTTCAGAAGGAGAGACTCGGCATCATCAATCCTCTTCGTTCTCTGCACAATGAGACACCTCAGACCGAGGAAGCTGTTGAGGACCATTCCTACAAGTTGGCTCTTGTGCTGCTGTTTGATGGCCGGGACGGAGAGGAAGGACTTCAGGAGCTGAGTCAGCATATGGAGGGCATAACCTTGCGCAACATCAGCACTGAGGGAGGACTTCTCCAGTTGTCCCAGGGCTTGGATCTCCTGAAGAAAACCAACCGAACAACACCAACAGGCTTGCAACCCACTACTAACACTAGTGTCACAGTCATGAATATACGTATGTGTATACCGTATAGGGGCTAATTCTTGCAGGGCATATATTTTGTGAATCAAGAACTTGGGTGTAATTCACAATTATATTTTAGTGAATAGACCTGTCCCTACTATACATCTTAGACAAATAAACTATGTATCTAACCAAACATTCGTGATTGAATAGTCATGAAGGCAGGCTTTCGCGAAATTCACAAAAGCAAAGTCCTGTGGAAAGTAGCGCCTACAGTATACTGTAGACCAGATGTGAATGGCTCCACACCTTTGAAAGCAACTCTCCAATTGTGTGTAGTATCCCCTTAGCTGAGAGGTAGAGCTTCCATCCTACATCTCCAGTCAGTGTCATAAACAGACGAAGGAACTCCGCAGCTTTCTCTCCAGATTCACTGACATAAGGCAAGTAGCTGTGGGGCATTGGACACAGGAGGAACACGCAGTAAGTACAAATGTACACGTGTGTAAGGGAGTGTGTGTGTGTGTGTGTGTGTGTGTGTGTGTGTGTGTGTGTGTGTGTGTGTGTGTGTGTACGTGCGTGCGTGTGTGTGTGTGTGTGTGTGTGTGTGTGTGTGTGTGTGTGTGTGTGTGTGTGTGTGTGTGTGTGTACATGTATATACGTACATACCATCACACCCACATGTGTAAGTACCTCACCCTCACCTGGCTATATCACATACCACATGTGTCTCCTTCACATTATCATCTCACTCACTCTCTCTCTCTCTCTCTCTCTCTCTCTCTCACACACACACACACACACACACACACACACTCACACACGCATACACACACACACTCACACACACACACACACACACACACACACACACATAAACACACACACACACACACACACACACACACACACACAGTACTAACCTGCACAGCATGTCCAAGATCTCCCTTCTTCTCGGTTCATTCCCCTTACACAGTGACTCCACTACTCTACATGCAGCAAGACGAGCTGCTCTGGAGGAAGGGTTGAACAGCATTGACCTCAGCCACGAGGCATGGTGCAGCTTCGATCTGTCAGTGGCAACTGAAGAGGAGAGGTGTACACACATATGTAAATTGGCAGATTATGTACAACACTGGTACATTACATACATATATAGAATACATGCATTGTAATAGTAACATATCATACACACAGACAGATTCAAACACGGAAAAGGGAAATTGAAATGGGATCCACCTCCTATGACACATTATACACACAGACAGATTCAAACACACAAACTCGGAAAAGGAAAGTGGAAATGGGATCCAGGTGAAGTGAAGGGAGTACGGCACACAATATATGCATACAGTATACCTAAAATCTTAGAAGTCTTTTGAGTGCTTACTTTTGTGAATTCTTGATTTCCATAGTTGTACGTACTTCTCCTGAAGCTTGCGAGCTCTGACTTCATCTGTTGAAAGAGCAGCAAGATTCTCCTCCTCTTTCCTCTTCCTCTCGGCCCAGGCCTTGAATGACATGGACTCCTCCCCTTCCAGCCACTTCACAGGGTCAACTGTGCATTTTGCTGAGGGGACCTTGGGAGGCTCTGCTGGCTTGCTGGGCTCCTGTGAGTCACCCTACAAAAGGACACCAAACGTCACACCACGTAATACATGAACATGGTCATATGGGAACATCTAGCACTTTAGGAAGGTTGGTGTTGGAAGGACAGACGGGTGAGTACACATGCTAAGGTTTACCATGCATGTAGGGTCATGCACTACAATGTAAACAAACGTATGTGTGCATGTACACATGCATGCATGGGTGTATGCATGTATAGGTGCATGTACACATGCATGTATGGGTGTATGCATTACAAACATGTATGTTGTGGGTGTGTGCAAGTGTGTATGCATACCACAATGTGGTTAGTAAGTACCATCATATTTTCTGTACGTATTGTACACAGGGAGGGAGAGTGTGAGGAGCACTGTACTTACTAACCAGGAGTACAGAATGTATGTACTATCCAAGGTACTAAATAAGGAATTTTGACTTCATTCACACAAGCACAGACATACATGGATGTAGGGTAGGTAAATGGCATAACTGGCTGATAGCAACCTTTCTAGCAAAAAGTGTAATGTCCCTGACACCACGGTACACCCTACCTTCGTCTCTTGTGACTGCTTGGCATCAGAAGGAGCTTGTGAAAGACGTTTGAGCACAGACAGACATGGAAGAGCAACTGCCTCGATAACAGTTGGGTTTTTATGTCTTCTCGTACTCTGGAACAACTTCACCACTGCACAGGAAAGCAGTGAAGATCCAGCATAAAACAAAATAGTACAAATTAGTCAAGGCCAAAGTCTCAAGACCACATATTGCAAAGCATCCAAAACTACATAATGCACATACGTATGCACATGCACACACACACACACACACACACACACACACACACACACACACACACACACACACACACACACACATACACACACACTCACACGCACACACACACATGCACACATGCACACATGCACACACACAAGCAAACAAGCACAAACCTGCTCTAAGTCTCAGCTCCCAGCATTTGTCCCTGACTTTGAGTGTGGCAATGAGCAGGTTGATCTCGGGCTGAACAGCAGTGGCAATGTTGGGGCTGAGGTGGTGGTTCTCCACTACGGACATGATGCGCTCCAAGATACACCGGTTCAGCTCACCAGTTGCTTCCTCGTTGTTCCTGAGCGGGTGAAGAGTGAGAGGTTCAGACACACAGAAAATGACTATCACCTTCAGATCTATTGTGACTAAGGCAATTGGAGAAATATTTCACTTCAACCACAAAATTTCCCAACATGAGCCAAGCTCAACAGCAGGTTCAAGCTAAGTACTGCATGTAGTACAGTTGCACAAAAGAGTTTTAAGATGGAATTTCAGAACAGCTCCCTGAGTTTATACATAGAGTCAAAGAGGTTCAACTGTATACAAAAAAGAGGTTCAACTGCATACAAAAAAGAGGTTCAACTGTATACAAAAAAGAGGTTCAACTGTATACAAAAAAGAGGTGCAACTGCATACAAAACCACAACTATGGAAATTCAGTATACCACATAATACTCAGACTAATGTGCTTGATTTGCGATTGTTAATGGAAATAGCACATTTTTATATAATCCTGCAAGACACAGGTACGTGGATCGTATCCAGCAACTTTTTGGAAAAAAAATAGTAAAAAGATGCCCTGTGTGAGGATCGAACTCACGGCCTTCAGATTATGAGACTGACGCGCTGCCTACTGCGTTAACAGGGCACTTCACACTGCAAGCCCAAAATATCAACTTACATTCTGAGTAAGTTGTAGTATGGAAACCGTAGCATACCACGTATATAGTGTCTGTGATACCACACACTGTATGCTTTAACTTTTGTTGGCTTCATATTTACAGTTCAACGGATTGAAAGGCATCCATAAAAGTTTAAATCAGGCTCTTATGCAATGGAAAAACATGGTCACCCACGAATATAAAAACATGAAAATTGCTAAAATCCAAGATTTTTCCCCTCATGAAATTAAAGTGTACATAGTACATAATCTTCAATGCAAACTCACTTGGTTAGCAGGCAGAGCAGATCCTGCACGTTGCTCTGTGTGCCACAGTTGGTGTTCCTTTGATTGTACTGGACCAGTTCAGTGATGAGGCCTTCTTCCACTAGGGTATGTCTTGTCTCGGAGGAGAAGGCCAGAGCCTTCAACAGGGTGATGCAGTGACCAACGGCAGCTGAAGCACAACCATAACAGCTCTTCTGTGTGGCTTTCCCCTTGTCCGAGGACTATGGGACCAGGGGTGTGGAAATAGTCATTGCATACGCGTACATATGACAGAATACATACACTACTGCCTTGCATACATTTGGGTACACATGCAGGCATATTAGTACACACACACACACACACACACACACACACACACACACACACACACATGCACATGTGAATGCGCATACACACGCACACATGAACACACATGCACACACACATACACACACACACACACACACACACACACACACACACACACACACACACACACACACCACAAACACACACACACACACACCGTTGGTCCTATCCATGTAACTGTGGGCATTGGTGTGGGAGACACAGGTATTCCTTCCTTCCGTGCTGCCTCCATCTTTTTCTGGTCATACTCTGCCACCTCTTTCCTCGAGGCAACCACGGACCTTATCAGATTACTCAGTTCTCGATAGGTCACCTTACAACTACGGCTGTAGCACAGGGCCACTTCCTGTAGTATACACATGGAAACAATACACGATAATAGCAGGGTTCTCCCCACACATATCCTTTAGCCTGGTGTAGGATCATGTCAATTTTGCCCTTTGCCCCACTACTTCCTGGATACAGAATTACTTCCTATATACCACTGTACCTATTTCCTGTACAGGAAACACACAACACAATGTAGTACCTGTATTGATCTGTTGACCATTCCCTCAACTGAAGACTGAGAGTGTGGGTCACCTGACATAAGGCTTCGGTAGTGCTTGCTAGGACCAGTGGGCATGGTTGGTTGGCTGGTGGGTGTGGTCCCGGATCTAGACGACACCGTTAAGAGAAGACTGTCCAGCTGGTGCCTGTGGTCCACCAGACGCTCGTACACAGTGTCCGCTTTCTCCAGCATGGAGTTGACGTTGGTCAGTGTCTACAGAGAGTATGTGAACATACACACAGGAATTCATGTACAATAGAACTTGCTTAGACCTGGGTTAGTATACAGTAGATACTTCTGGATAGTAAGTAATCCTCATTCTGTCCCTAACACAACACAACACAGTTGCCAAGCTTGGTTGGAGGCTCACCTTAGCTCTGTCCTCGTCCGTCTCGATAGGGTCCACTGAGGTGCACTCCTTGCTGATCATGGAGTACTCAAACTTGGCATACTTGCTGACACCACACGAGTTACAGAGGAAGGGATCCTTCTCATCATAGTTGATGGCTCTGTGTGTGTAGTTGTAAGAGAAGGGGAATCAGTAGACAGTCTGCCAAAAGTAAACTCACAAAAACATCATACAAATTTTATAAGCAGTACAAATACAGTACATAGTGCAATACAGTCCTGAAAGTCATCCTACTGTACATACTGCATACCTTACATCAGCAACATTGTTCACCTGGAATTCAGTGCTACAAATGAGCTACTATTCAAGAAAACACACTTCACACACACACACACACACACACACACACACACACACACACACACACACACACACACACACACACACACACACACACACACACACACTACACACACACTACACACACACACACACACACAAACACACACACACACACACAAACACACACACACACACACACACACACACACACACACTTCACTTGTAATGCCACAGCCTGCAGTGTGGGCTATATTGTGGCCCCCTTGTTGGGCCCCCAAAGGGGCCCAACTGGGGGGCGAGCCACCAGACATCAGTGAGGGAGAAACCCACTGGATATGGGCCCAGCTGCCCCCACCATCCCTGATGGCCCCCTCGTGCAATCAGGGGTTGCCCATCTGTGAGGTTGCAAGCCCCACGAGATGGGTAGGGCTGGACTGCAGCTGAAGAGTGGTGGCGTGTCCACCTAACTCACAGCAGCAGTGATTCCCAACCCTAAACTCGGTAATATCCAGGCTAATAGCACCAGGGCACCAGCCAATGACCAGCACCCTGCTAAGAGTCTGATAAAGAAATACCCAAGTCACATTTAATGTTTCCAGTGGTTGAGGCTGACAGGTATGATTTCACCTGTAAGCAGTTGAGAGTTCCAGTTTTCATCCTTCCAAAAGCACCACCTGCTGGCAACAGGCTTAAGCTATTAAAAGAGATTACTAACCAGCCCCTCACACCAACTGGACAACACACACACACACATACACACACACACACACACACACACACACACACCTGCACTTGTGGCACTGGAACACATTCTCCCCACACTGACCACACACTCCTGGATGAGCAGGTACGTTGGCTCCACAGCGAGGGCAATGCAGTACCTCAGGACTGGCCTACAGGGTAGAGAAAGGGACACTGAGTACATGTGCCCATGTAAACACACACACACACACACACACACACACACACACACACACACATACGTGTACACACATACACACACACACACACACACACACACACACACACACACACACACACACACACACACAATGGCAGTACCTCATATATACACAAATAATGTACACATATGTTCATGTACTGTAGGTATGATAGACAACGCCTACACTACACTACACTTCTCACTATACATATAAAAAAGACACAAACTAGACCTGCAAATCAGCCTGACAGTAGTACAAGTGTACATGTGTACTTGCACCAACACACCTGTACATTGGTGTAGAACTCTGCAAACTCCACAATGATGTTGCTGGCAACAATTGGGAGTGGAAACTCAAACTTGACTTCGTTCTGTCCTTGTGTGAGTGTAGCACTCTGTGCCTTCACCCAGAAGTTCTTCTTGTTCTTCAGCTCAATAGCACTCTGTACAGTACGCACACTGTAGTACAGGTTGACCACATGGACCTGTGGGGGGAGGGGTGGGGCAGTGTGTCACTATGTAAAGCACATAAGAGTACACAACATGTTGTAGTACAGGTTGACCACGTGGACCTGTGGGGGGGAGGGGAGGGGTGTGTGTTGCTTTGTAAAGCACATAAGAGTACGCATACTATAAGTTGACCATATGGACTGTGGGGGGAGGGGAGGGGCAGTGTGTTGCTTTGCAAAGCACATAAGAGTACACATACTATAAGTTGACCATATGGACCATATGGGGGGGCAAGTACTGGTATAGGTGTAAAGTATAATTGCATAAAATACTTGCAACTGAATAGAGGGTCTCAACAAGCCATCATTTGACTTACAGTAGCTCAATTTCCTAATATCATACAGTACACAGCAGTAGCATGTACTCAGGAAGGAAGGAAAACCCCGAAGTAAACATACACATTCTTCGTCAAATTCAGCATACTCAACCAAAACTCCAATGCACACTATGAACGTACTGTATGTACAGTACATGTGCACATGATAACATAAATGCAACAAATTCCCTCACAAGACAAACACACCCTACGCCATGCACTATAAGTGAGCTACAGTAAGTACAATGCTCAGCACAAGCAACAATACATACACATACGTATGCAGTATGCACAACAACACATGTTCCAGCCACAGCAACAGCTGCAGGAACTGCAGCAACAACAGCAGCAGCAACAGCTCACCATCTTGCTCCTTTTGATGTCAGAGATGAGAATGTTGAACTGTGAGATGGAGTATGAGTTCTTCAACTTCACAAAGATCATGTTTGGACTGTAGCGGACCTCCGATTTCACGCTCATTAGTTTCATTGTGCAGTTGGGCATCTCTGGGTTGTTGCATATGAAGCAAGGCTCACTCTCCAAGTAGTACCCGTCAAAGTTCACCAGACTAGCAAGCTGGGAGTAGATGTGTGCGTTGGGGTGTCGAGTGAGCAACTGATTCTGGCGACGCAGCTGAGCAATGGCCTCCTTGGCTACTCTCTGTTTCATGTCTGGTTGGTGAGTAAAGAGGTCACGGGAGGAGATGGTGACATAGCCGAGGATGTCCACAAACTGAGAGGATCGTTGTCCAAACATCGGAACTTGAGTCCACAGCTTCCACAAAGTGTCGATCAACTTAATCTGAAAGAACAGAGTGTGGAAAATACAGTAAGCTGGGTATACCTGCACCACAGAGTGTGGAAAGTACAGTAAGCTGGATATACCTGCATCACAGAGTGTGGAAAGTACAGTAAGCTGGATATACCTGCACCACAGAGTGTGGAAAGTACAGTAAGCTGGATACACCTGCACCACAGAGTGTGGAAAGCACAGTAAGCTGGATATATCTGCACCACAGAGTGTGGAAAGTACAGTAAGCTGGATATACCTGCACCACAGAGTGTGGAAAGTACAGTAAGCTGGATACACCTGCACCACAGAGTGTGGAAAGTACAGTAAGCTGGATATACCTGCACCACAGAGTGTGGAAAGTACAGTAAGCTGGATATACCTGCACCACAGAGTGTGGAAAGTACAGTAAGCTGGATATACCTGCACCACAGAGTGTGGAAAGTACAGTAAGCTGGATATACCTGCACCACAGAGTGTGGAAAGTACAGTAAGCTGGATACACCTGCACCACAGAGTGTGGAAAGTACAGTAAGCTGGATATACCTGCACCACAGAGTGTGGAAAGTACAGTAAGCTGGATATACCTGCACCTACACTAACGTACACATGTACAGACCTCACTTATCTGCACCTCAGATATACAGTTTCCTCACCTTGTGCAGTAGTTTTCTAGAAACAAATGTGCAATAATCCTACTGTACACTATACTACTGCTCCCTCATTTGTCCAGTTCCCACTCTTTATCCGTAATTTCACACAGACTGGATATGTGTGCGTGGTAAGTGAGGTCTGACTATATACTTGCCTCAAAACACACATTCAGTCTGCATACTACACAGTCTGCATACTAAGCACTCCTATTGAATCTGTCCCACCATACGAATACACTAACACTACAGACCCACCCGATCATACAAACACTAACAAGTAAACAGCAGGCACATACAGACACACACACACATACACACACACACACACACACACACACACACACACACACACACACACACACACATGCACACACACACACACACACACACACACACACACACACACACACACACACACACACACACACACACACACACACACACATCCAAACACAGGATGAAAGTAAACTTCTACACATATGCACAATAACCACTGGCAAATGCCTACATGTGTACAGTATGTACATATCCACATATGAAGTTGAGCACATCAACAAAACAACACAGTATACACAACATACAGGATGTACAGTGTACGTATGTATTTAAAGCCTTACAGCACTCCAGCCGAACACATCGAGTACAACTATTGGACACAGCCAGTGCACACACCCACTAGACACGCCCACCTTGTGTTCTTGGACGCACCTACCTTGTGCTCCTGGACACAGC
The DNA here is from genome assembly GCA_963170055.1 of Halisarca cf. caerulea. Taxonomy (NCBI): domain Eukaryota; kingdom Metazoa; phylum Porifera; class Demospongiae; order Chondrillida; family Halisarcidae; genus Halisarca; species Halisarca cf. caerulea. The sequence goes on from CAUJGJ010000083.1 coordinate 401,561, forward strand.
CAGTGCACACACCCACTAGATACACCCACCTTGTGCTCCTGGATACAGCCAGTGTACACACCCACTAGACACACCCACCTTGTGCTCCTGGACACAGCCAGTGCACACACCCACTAGACACACCCACCTCGGGCTCCTGGACACAGCCAGTGTACACACCCACCTTGTGCTCCTGGACACAACCAGTGCACACACCCACTAGACACACCCACCTTGTGCTCCTGGACATAGCCAGTGCACACACCCACCTTGTGCTCCTGGACAAAGCCAGTGCACACACCCACTAGACACACCCACCTTGTGCTCCAACTGACAGCAGTGATAAATCCCATACACAAGAGCGTGTGCCTGCCACCTTGTAGCAGTGGAGTTGGACTGAAGGAGAAAGAGAACAACGAACTGCTCTAGGACTTCCTGATCACAGAGGAAGGACATCAGGTTGTTGGAGAGAATAGTACACAGGTAAGTGTTGTCTGATGGCTGCTCCTCTCCCTTAGGTTTAGCTGCTCCTGACCAGGAGTGACGACGCTGGGGAGATGGTTCCTGAGGCTTCACTTTCACCTCCAAATCAGGCACACCCTTGTCATTGACCTTAAGGGGTTCCCCCCTCACAGCTAAGTTCAGGAGTTTGAGGATTGAGGGTGCCAACCCTTCATCCAGGACAAGACTGCACTGAGCCAGCAGTGGCAGTACATCTGCATATGTAAAACAGATGCAGTTCATGCATACACGTATGTGCAGTACAGCACATGTACGTATATAGACTTAATTACCCATACACATGTACAATAATGCATTGTGTGTGTGTGTGCGTGTGTGTGTGGTGTGTGTGTGTGTGTGTGTGTGTGCGTGTGTGTGTGTGTGTGTGTGTGTGTGTGTGTGCGTGCGTGTGTGTGTGTGTGTGTGTGTGCATGTGCGTGTGTGCATGCAAGTGTGCTTGCATACATGTGCATGTGTGTGTACACAGCATGTATTGGTACATGAATACCATAAGTAAAACACTACCACATGGTATTACTGTATGCTGTTGAACTGAAATACACTATAGAATGCACGTGAGGAGCCAATGTACATACAGTATGTACTGTATGTATGTATTTACTGTACGTATGTGTGGGATATGAATAGTCATATGACAGTCTTGCATCTCCTGAAACTGTCACATGAAAATCATGTGACCAACCTTTATTGTCTTTACAGAAAGTCTGCCAGTTGAGAGGTCTGGACCCAGCCATGTCACACACAGACTTCAGATGCTCAATCTGCAGAGGATATACAACAAGAATACACCCTGCACGTACCACACCCACACGCATGCATGCATGCATACACCCACACCCACACACACACACACACACACATGCACACACACACACACACACACACACACACACACACACACACACACACACACACACACACACACACACACACACACACCACAACCAACCAGTGTCAACAAGGTGGAGTGAGGCAGGAGAAGAGGAGCAGCAGTTGAGGCCAAAGGAGCCGGGAAGCAGAAGGAGTGAATACTCTCTGTCTTCCTGGCAAAGAAGTGAAGATCTCTGACGCGGCGAGAGTCGTCCTTAGAGCCACAGATGGAGACAAGGAGCTTCTTCAGTGGTTTCTTCACCATGCCTGCCAGTGATCCAGAGCTGACCAGGAACTGTACACAGAAAGTAACATAGTCCACTAGCAATTTGGTATTAGTCCTGTTACATAAACTATACGTGCATACATACAGTACGTACATACATACATACTATACGTACATACAGTACATACAGTACAGTGTACATACATACAGTATGTGTGTATGTACTGTATACTGTATACAACCTACAGTATGAAATACTGTATGTAGATGTACCCAAGGTCTTAGGAGGCATGGGACTACACTGGATGTGATACTAAAGTACATAGTTCCACGTAAAATGGTGTGCTACAAAAGGTGTGCTACAAATGGGGTATCACTATGCACTGTACAGTGATGTGCGTTGTACACTTGCTCACCTCACAAAGCACGTTAACCCATTCCTGACCGAATTTCAAGGTTGCTGTCTTCTTACTGCTGTCTCCAATCTTCCTCAACTGAAAGAGGTACGAAAAGATGAGAGCTTGAACCAACATTCCAATACCAGGACTACGCGCTAGTGCCGTCAGCATCCCAATTCTTAGACTGGATCAAGGTACCCAAATCTGGAACTTCTTTGGATTTCAGGACTCATTTCAATTTCAGATTAAATCCTCACCAACTCTTCCTAAATACACTCCCTCCTAGTGTCCTCACCATCCTTCCCCCCACACCCTCTCTCCCAACACCCTCACTAACCCTCCCCAACACCCTCCCTCCCAGCATTCTCACAACCCTTCCTAATATCTTCATCAAACAGACAAACCTCAGTTAACAACTAACCTCAGTAGGCAAGGTGAGGGCCATGTCAGTGAGCATTCTGGGGAATACCCTGAACACATCATCAGAATTAGCCTTCACGTAGTCCCGCTGGAAGAATGGGGCAAGATCCGTTGAGAGAGAAGGAGGGGAGACTTTCAAAGTGGATGACGATAGTGTTGAATCCTGCACAGAAGTTAAAGAAAAATTGACTGAACTGACAGAAATTGACACTCAAGTGAAGTCGCATACGTACCTCTACAGTTCCCAGCCTTGTCTGGTTGCGAAGGAGAACTTTCAAGAGCTTCAGGCAAAACTCAATGGCATTGGTCTCCCTCAGCAGCAGACGAGCAGAGTAGCCTGAGAGGAGTCTTGCATTAGACACTTCAGGAGACTGAGTTGGGGGTGGAAGAAGGGTGATCAGATGTACTGCATGTACTCAGGGAGACTGAGTTGGGGGTGGAAGAAGGGTGATCAGATGTACTGTATGTCCCGTCTCATACTGTATATCAATACTGATGTACATGTTACTGTACAAACATGGCATGTAGGACACATGAAACTACACGTCCTCACAATACATGTACATATGCATATACATATACCGTACGGCGGGTAAGTTTCGCCGGGTAAAACTTTCACGAATTTTGTGAATGGGTAGGCATTCGCAAAACTTTTGCTTTGCAAAGAATCTCTGGAACTGTTCACATGAAATAGAAAGATGCTAAATTTCCTTATAATATGATAGCCTCTGATCTCTGACTGAAAACATAAACTGCAATATCCTCAGCAGTCATCTTTACTGATAATCGTGAAGAGTTCGAGTGTCTTCTACCATGGGCACTCATGAAACGATTCCATAAGTGCCTAGGGCATTTATGAAGCAGTCACAGATTCTCTAGTTTTATTCGCGAAATAGCACGATCGAGAAATTTTACCCTGTGAAATTTTCCATACGGTACGTATGTATGTACAGTGGAACACTCTTAATCGCATACCCCTCGGACCGGCAGAAAATATTCCTATATCTGAAATATTCCATTATCTGCAATGAAGTATATAGGCTTTATATACAATGGGTCTCAGAAACTATATTCCTTTATCCACAATATTCCTTTATGTGCTATGCGATTAAGAGTGTTACACTGTATATATACATGATGTACTAAAACTCACACACACATGTGCGTTCACACGCACGTACACATGTCTTCATGCATGCATGGTAGGTTGAAACATACATGCTAAAACCACAGCATGGTTCTCAGCAGACATTGACCATGTTCCTACAACACAGTGAATCAGTACAGCACAGGACAAACCATACAACCAACCTTGCTATCCTTGTGCTTGTCTTTCTTCCTGTAGCCAAGTAGAATTCCCAGGAATCTGAGAATAACTAACTTGACCTCATTCTGAGGGTTGCGGTCGATGAGAGACCCCGCGTCCTTGAGGAGAGAGAAACAGAAGCTCATTAGTACGGCCACTGCAGTTGAAATGGTGGAGTACATGCATCCTCACCTCATGAGTAAAGTCAATGCACTCAAAACACTTTCGAAGCATCTCAGCAAACACTCGTCTGTCACTAGTAGTGAGGTCCAACTGGTTGCACAGAGAAAGGACAATCTGAGGGGTTGAGATGTAAAGCAGAGTACGCTCACCAGCATCAATGCAATGCTACAAATCCGAAGTACATACGTACGCATGTGTATCAATGCTACAAATCCACAGTACATACGTATGTATGTACAGTATATGAATCAATTGTACATGCATATCCACACCATGCTTTGTTACAAAACACCCTCTTCCCTATCTTCTATTACAAATACTGTATACTGTACACACAACACACACCACAGTTCCAGACTACAGCTACTACTCATCATACATCTCCCATGTACTGCACACAGCAGCCTCAGCTCAAACCTGCATCAGTGGTATGACCCCAACACCTCCACTGTCCGACAAAGTAGGTAGGACATTAACAAGCTCTCTCAACAGGGACAGACGGGCTAGCTTCTCAGGATTGGGCTGGTCAGCTCCACTGGTTTGAGAGTCACTGGGTTCTGGGGTGGGCAGGTCCTGGGTGGGGCTAGGTTCAGCTAGGGTTGTGTCCAGGTCATCCTCATCTCCTGCATCTGTGTGTGTGTGTGTGTGTGTGTGTGTGTGTGTGTGCGTGTGTGTGTGTGTGTGTGTGTGTGTGTGTGTGTGTGTGTTGTGTGTGTGTATATGTGTGCGTATATGTGTGTGTGTGTGTGTGTGTGTGTGTGTGCGTGTGTGTGTGTGTGTGTGTTGTGTGTGTGTATGTGTGTGCGTATATGTGTGTGTGTGTGTGTGTGTGTGTGTGTGTGTGTGTGTGTGTGTGTGTGTGTGTGTGTGTGTGTGTGTGTGTGTGTGTGTGTGTGTGTGTGTGTGTGTGTGTGTGTGTGTGTGTGTGTGTGTGTGTGTGTGTGTGTGTGTGGACATACGTACATACGTAATGTGTCCATTGAATACCCATGCAAGTACATATGTACAATGAAATGTGCAGTCATGTGGAGTTATAACAGTGATAAACACACACATGTACAGTGAGGTAGAAAAAGCAGCCAGGAGACCTCACCTTGGTCGTCATCTCCACTGGTGTCTCCTCCAGCAGAACTCCCATCTTCTTCCTTCTTCTTCTCAGCCGAAGAGGAACCCTCTTGATGGCTGGCATCCCGAGGGGAGGGGGGCGTGAGTGTGCCTTGTGAGGAGCTCCTGCTGTGAGCTTGTTGCCTGTCGTCTACCAACACCACATTGTCCACTAGTGCTAAAGGTAAAATGCATACGTAGGTATTGCCTATACACATACTGTACTGTACACAGTATATATCACACACTACACACACACACACAAACACACACACACACACACACACACATGCACACACACACGCATGCACACGCACACATGCACACACACACGCGTGCACACACACGCGCGCACACACACACACACACATGCACGCACACACACGCACACACACACACGCACACACACACACACACACACACGCACACACACACACGCACACACACACACACACACACACACACACACACACACACACACACACACACACACACCTTGTTCCATCCCATCACCTTGCATTGGACCCCCAACAATCTACATGCGAGCAAAGGAAGTGTACACAACTAAAACAAGCACAAGCAAAACCACCTCCTATACTGTGGCTAACAGAGGACGCTATACTCGTAGACTACAGTACATGTGCATACACACAGCAAAGCACACTAACAAGTAAGGAGTTGAATTTATGGTGTGTGCTTGTACAGTATGTACATGATGCACAGTGTTTGTGTGTACAGAGAGTACCAATGCACAATGCACGGCAGAGCCAACCACGTCCTGTGTGTGTTGGATTGTGTGGGTGAGTGAGTGCACTCATACAACATAAACCACATAATAACAGTATGTACATAATGCATGTAAGTATAATACTGCACAATGTATAGATATACATACTGTACTTATATATACTGTACAGTATGCATAATACTGCACAATGTATAGATACACATAGTATAACCTCGCTAAGAAGAGCACTCTTGTCTGTTTAGTACACACTGCAGCTTCTGAGCCACGCTTGGTTGGCTGCATACGTAGCTACCACAATAAGTGCTTCTGACTATGAGAACCAATTTTTAGGATTGCCTAAAACATTTCTTAACAAGATTCTACTGTATGTACATACATACAGTAGAAGTGAGTACACTTCTACTGTATGTATGTATGTATGTACGTACATACAGTAGAAGTGAGTACACTTCTACTGTATGTATGTACGTACATACAGTAGAAGTGAGTACACTTCTACTGTATGTATGTACATACATACAGTAGAAGTGTACTCACTTCTACTGTATGTACGTACATACAGTAGAAGTGAGTACACTTCTACTGTATGTATGTACGTACATACAGTAGAAGTGAGTACACTTCTACTGTATGTATGTACGTACATACAGTAGAAGTGAGTACACTTTTACTGTATGTATGTATGTATGTACATACAGTGGAAGTGAGTACACTTCTACTGCAGTTCAGCTGGTAATATATAGTCCTCAACATGTGCTTGTAACGTTGCCCAGTCCGTCGTGTATAGAGGGTGCTTACGAGCGACACTGTCGACTTCAGAACTCAACTGCAGCCAACAACTGCTCTATCAACCCATCTTTATCATGCTGCATCCAAAGCACGCGGTAACACTTCTCTTTCCACAGCCTCGCCTACTGACTATGTAAAATCATAAAACTATCACTTACAGTGGGTTCTAATTCCACACAACGAATACGGTCTAATGTTGGCAATTCACAAGCAGATAAGTCAACTGTTACATGCTTGACCACACATTTAGCTGTGGCACATATTTAATCTCCACTATATCTTGGGACACTAAACCAGATATAGTGAAACCTGTCTTAAGACCACTTGTATAGAAATACAGTGGAACACTCTTAATAGAATAGCACTTAATAGAATATTGTGGATAAAGGAATATAGTTGTTAATCCACATTGTATACATGTCAATATATTTTATTGCAGATAATTGAAAACTTTGGATATAGGAACATTTTTCCCGGTCTGAGGGGTATGCAATTGAGAGTGTTCCACTGTACCACCTGTCTATAGCTTGTGACCACTGCAGGCTGCTCCATGGGCCACCCCCTGTAATACTGAAGCACCTCTGTATAAGGACACCTGTCTATAGCTAGAGACCACTGTAGGCTGCTCCATGGGCCACCCCTGTAATACTAAACCACCTCTGTATAAGGACCACCTGTCTATGAAGACCACCATCACTTGGTCTCTTGAGTGATCACTATAAACAGGTTTTATTGTGTGTGAACAGTATAAAACAAGAGTGTACGTACCTGCTCCTGTTCTGGCTCTGACTCTTCAACATCGCTCGGTTCTTGTTCTTGTTGTTGTTGTTGCTGTTGTTGTTGTTGCTGCTGTTGTTGTTGATTTGCTGATGGTTGGCCTTGAGACTACACAGGCGATAAAACAAGTCACACATTACACTTTGGCCCAACATGATGCTGCTTCAGGTAGTACGTAACACTTTGGCCCAACATGATGCTGCTACAGCTATTACGTAACACTTTGGCCCAACATGATGCTGCTTCAGCCAGTACACATATAAAACAAGACTACGGCTCACTTGACATGAAGTGTACAGTATGTACACATAAACACACAGACACACTGTACACACATGGAAATGTGTATACATAAACGTAACATACGTACATACATACAGTGCACATACACACATGCTCACTGAAACACTACTTCTGCCACACACATTCGTTCCAATGAAAACTACAGTAAACATCAGGTCAATGTACTACATAGAATATGCTTGTACTGTACATGCAGGACATTTAAAAGACATACTGTATGTACAGTATATATATGTACACTCAGAGTATTGATATCAACATACCGGTACATACACACATATGCGCAATAAGAGACGCTTAAAACTCAGTATCATTGTGCATGTGTGCTGCTTGCAAGGGGTACCTGCACCACCTCAGCTGGTCAAGCACAGTATACGTATGTACATACATACATGTTTATCCTGTGTAGGGCCACTCATAATTCTGCACTGAAGTATGTATGACTATTATAACAAAATATGTCTGCAATCATAAGCTCCAGACATAACACACAGAAAAGAAATGCTAGGAAAACAATCAGCACCTCTACATCATGCATGCTCACAATGGCAACTAATGAAATAGGAATGTTGCCATGACAACAATGTACAAACCAACACAGTCCCCACACAGACCTACAGCACATCATGGAATGGCACATACACAAACACAACTTATGAATATTATATCAACAGTAAAGGGACAAACACACAGATAACACATTAATCACATTCATCACTACTTACAGACACTCAACACTAACATGCTCCACTCACACCACCTCTGGACACACCTCATAACAGAACAACACAACATGACACACATGGTGGGGGGTGCATATAATCATGTACTATTGCACATGCAACATACAAAACATAGTACAACACCAACACAATCAAACACACTATAGAATCATATAAAAAGCTTACAAATTGTAGATCTGAAATACTATAAAAACGCACTACAACCTCTGGAAAGAGGACACAAACAGAACACCTCAAACAATGAAGCAAACTACGATACTTCTTCTTGTCCTCTTCACTCAGTGCCTTCAACTGGGACTCACACAATCCACATTTGAGGCTGACAATGTCACTGAACTTCAAGTCACATTCAGAGGAGTACCAGGTCGTGACGGCCACCAAGGACCTATGGGCCCCATGGGACCACAAGGACCCACCGGTCCTAATGGAAAACAGGGAATTCAGGGACCAATGGGTCCTAGAGGAGACCATGGACCAAGAGGTTAGTACACTAAACAGATAAGGGAATATAGAGGAGGGTGGACTGGGAGGAGAGTTCAGAGGTTGGGACACAAGAACACTAGATTGAGGACTACATTCTTCACTTCTTAATCTCCTTCAGGTCCACCTGGACCACGTGGTCCTCGAGGAGTGGAAGGTTCAACTGGAGTTAGGGGGAATCCAGGACCACCAGGTATGGATGTACACACAGAATGGGTTGCTACACAAATGGATTTCCATAAGTACAATGCATGCAAAAAAGAAATCTCAGGAACTATCCCAAGACTACACAACTGTGCGTGGGCGTTTCTTTTGAGTGGTTAGGTTGATAAATCTCTTATCGACCTGTGAATAGGTCTCTAAGTCCAGGGCTCTTAGTGCATGTACAAGGTTTTATCTTCACAAATGGCTTTGAGAATGAATGCGGGACAGAATTAGGACTGTTTGCTAATGGCCACTTTACAGTAGCATTTGATAAAAGATAAAAAGCTCGATGATAGATGGGTGACCTCAAATCAGCTGTTCAAGCCCAATAGTACCTGGTCTTCTTCAAGTTGTTCATTTATGAATCAAGAACTTGGTGCAAATGGTGGAAACGGGCATTGGTAAGCAAATCGATCGATCTTGCTCGATCATGTAGGCAATGAAGTCCATGTAGGCACTAAAGGCTACAATGTGTTCAGGGCTAAAACTGCCATCCTTGCTTCTTTAATATTTCCATTATAAAACGAGGAATTCACACCACTAATTCCTCGTCTGATCATAGATAGTCGATGGAGATTCAGAGAAACATGTTCTGTCGACTCACCGCTTAATCTATGTGAGCAATAGCCCAAGCCTGCCAGGTATCAGCACACCAGCTGTTGGTTCTTTATTGGTTATTCAAAGGAACATGGGGTTGTACTGCCATGCGGTATTTGGCCCCCCGCTGCATTGGTTCCACCGGGCCTAAAATGGCAGATAACGCGGGTGCCGAAATGGTTCTGCCCTGCCGAAAATGCCCCCCCCCCCCCTTGGAATTTGCAGAAACAGAGCGATTGCCGTGAACAGAATGACCGAAACCGGAAGAAATCAAACAAAATCGAAAGCCATTTGAAGCAATAGTAATATCTGACAATAAGGACGAAAATTGAACTGAAGAAGATGAAATTCTCGTCGAAGCGATTCGGTACGTAGTTACTTGCACTCGAGGCACTGCTTGCCGCTATCCTACAGAGGGAAGCTCCAAGAACTCACGAGAGAAAAAAAGATATTCGGCGACAATGGTCAATTATATACCGAAAGAAGAGCGATTCGTTTGTAAGGATTGTTCAATTTAGTGTACAACAATCACAGATTCTTGCTGTGTGTTAGTCTGACATAGCCAGACTAGTCCTATAAAATGGTAGCACATTAGTCTGACGTGGCCAGATCAAATTCCTCCATTTGCAGGAGGAAAAAAGGATGGACAGACGGATGGAAAAAAGAATGGAGGAATTCGGTCTGGCCACGTCAGACTAGTAGCACATAGCAAGAATCTCTGTTTGTTCAACTTCTATACTGAAAGATTGAACAATCCTCATATCTTAAACTTTACAATCCATACGAGAAGATGAAACTGATGGCGTTTACCATGTGCAAAGTGTACTGCATGGATTCATATTACTTATATCACCACAATTTACTGCTTTGGAGAACATAAATCTTCCTAAGGCCGTCCCATTTGTATATAGAATTCTTTATATCATTATTTCTTCCTGAGACTTCACTTTATTATCCCTAAGCTTTTTATTCCTTGACCTCTATTATTATTCCTTACTAAGACTTCTTATCTTTCCCCTACCCTTCTATTCCTACAATTTTTACAAACTTTACAAATTTTCAGCCTTGCTTTACATTTTCAGGACAAAAATAAAAGGGGGGCCTATTTTGTCCTTGTAGGGCCCAAAACAGCAACCAAATCAGGTTGAATTAGGCCCCATGGGACCCAAAACAGCAACCAAATTTGGCCCCATAGGGCCCAATTTAGGGGGGTCCGAATTTGACATGACAGAACAGCTGATTTGAGGTAACAATCTGTCATCAACGTTCTGCATTGTCAAACTGCTGTGAAGCGACCATCAGCCATTCAAAATGAATGCTCAAGCACACCTTGTGTAAGGCAGTTATCTTGATTTGGTATCAGTTGCAATGGAATTTAACACCCGAGGTGCTTCGCTTCGTGCCTCGGGTGATAAATTCCATTGCAATCTCTACCTCATGGATAACCTATACACACACAAACATCTAAACATGTCAGCAAAATCAAGTTGCATAATATGTCACTCTCTCTACAGGTCCTCAAGGCTTCACTGGGTTACAAGGACCTCCAGGAAGACAAGGAGTTGATGGATCTCCAGGTCCCATTGGACCTCCGGGAATGATTATTCTGGACAGCAATGTTGAAGATCGCATCAAAACTGAACTCTACCACAAATTGAAGGATGACCTTATCCGGGAAGTCAGGAATAGTTCAAAAGCAATTGGAAACATACAGTGTACATTGGGCATACAAGGGACTACAAGATGCAACCCTGCCAACAGCTGTGCTGACATAGCACCTGGGAGACCAGATGGACACTACTGGATCGCAGACCAAACCAATAAAACTGTTAGTAGAGTCTACTGCTACCTCAATGGACACTCTCAGTGTGGAAATGGGGTCTGGATGAGAACTGGATACTTCAATCTGACTCAAGGAGATGCATGTCCATACCCACTACAGAGGTTTCAAGCTAATAGAAAGTGGTACTGCAGAAGAAATGCAAAACAGGTTTGTACTTCAGTTTACTTTAACTCTTATGGACACAAGTACACTGAAGTGTGTGGAATGATTGAAGCATATCAGTACGGGGGAATGTGGGCCTTCTACTATGCCCAAAGATATCCATCTCTCGAGCAAGGATACTACGTTTATGGAGTATCAATTTCTCATGGAACATCACCAAAGCAGCATCTGTGGACATATGCTGTTGGTGTTAGAGCTAACCCAACAACTACAATACATCAAACAGGTTACTGTCCATGTACAAGACTTGGATCTACAGCAACTTTACCAAGTTTCCTGCAAAATGACTACTATTGTGATTCTGGAAATCCTAGTGGAAGTAGTTTCATACATTCCCACCTCTACCCAGATCAGTTGTGGGACAACTCTGGACCTTCCTGTGTATCTGGTTCCACTTGTTGTCACAATCCTAATCAGCCTTGGTTCAAGAAGAAACTGGGACAGACAACCAGTGATGATGTGGAGTTTAGATGGTGCAATGGGGATGCCTCTGCAAGTCGTGCTACAGCCACCAGAAGTGTGGAGCTGTACATTCGTGTAGCTTGAAACCACTCAATACACACACCATAGATAGAACATTAGATAACACTCACTACTAGAGGAACATTACATGTGGTCAACTAGGACCATCAACTCTATGCACTACTACATCTAACATTAGGACCATTTGGAGAATGGAAGGTTTAGTTTATACAACTCACTTCAAGTAATCAAATGGAGTCAATCCCTCTCACATGTATAGTGCATGATGAGATCACTGGAGGCACCACACACACACACACACACACACACACACACACACACACACACACACACGGTTTAATATGTGTCTACTGCACACATTGAACTGCACTGTTTCTGATGCGTTCAAACAACTTTAAGCACGTGATGCTCACTTCATGTCTACCATGTGGTAAAACCAACACTAAGTCTTCTGATATTTGAGAAGAAATCACTATTCTATATGTCTTCATTGCCCAAACTAGACTGATAAAACAAAGCTGAACTTCTTTTAACAGTCACTTATCAATATAAGGTTTGCTGTATCTATATCCCCAAATAACTAAAACATCGAAGCACATATTGCATTTGGAGTCTGAAGTATCTGATTTCGGTGAATACCAAAGAATGGCATTGAAGTTGTACAAGTCAATCAAGTTGGTAAGAAGAACTAGAAGGAACAACGCTAACATGTCCATCTTCAGTTGAGGATCACGCGACATTCTGCTGAGCTGACATCATCGTTTTCAATTGTGGCTTCGTTTTCACTGTTTACACAGAAATTTTGCTGTTGAGATTTCAGAGGTTTTCACTGTGTCTCTGATTTTGAAGGAAGTTTTAAAACACAGGCCACTGTTGGCCCGACACTATAACCATTATTGTTTGGGTTTTATTACAGTAATTAATTAATTAATAAATAAGTATACATGAAATGCATGGCTATTGATCACTATCACCTGCTTCAACACACACAAAACAGAAACTGCAAAACTCCCAGCAATGCAGCATTATATTCACGATTTTAGCCCCCAATACATGATTGATCCATAAACATAATAGTCCTCTTATTGCATGTTATAAAACAATGATACACACGGTTGCTTCAATCCCTCAAAAGTTAGTAAATATATTTCACAACAAATATTCACCAAGTATGCCTTTTCAGTTATTGTTCCTTCCCACCTGGAGTGAAACCATCTTCCTGTGCCCACGAGCCAATAATCAACAACAGGTAAAAACAGCTACAAATGGTACAGTACAGTTGTGGGCATTAAAACTCAACTACTACCATTGGTCCAAGGATGCAATATACAGTAGTTCAGTGCATCATGTGTGTAGTGTGGAAATTCTGTGCATTAGAGACGGGGGTGTGTGGGTGGGTGTGGGGGTGTATGGCATGTTCTTTAGCAGATAGGTCACTGAGTGTATTCTGCATTATGGAGGTAGCTAGTGAAACCACCACTACCATATGCTCTCAGGGGGAACATAAGTTGGTGCATGCAGTCACACACTGTTCATTGATACTACAGCAAGTGGTCTTTCCCACAAACAAGAGCTGATCCTCAGACAATTTTCCTTGTTTATACGACCCTCACCCACAAGCTAATTGGTTACACAACCCTTCAACCACCAAGCTAAGCAATATTTTACAACAGCTATTTCTTTCCATGAACAGTATACATATGCACAGTACTTGGAGTGTGCTCTCAGCTGCTAACCTAATACTGTTCATATTCTGAGAATAAGAGGTTGTGTCCAATCCAAAAAAATTGTACTTATTGCACATGAAATAACACGCGCGCGCACACACACACACACACACACACACACACACACACACACACACACACAAACACACGCACGCACACATGCACACACGCACACACGCACACACGCACACACGCACACACACACACAAGCAAACTTATTTATGTGCTGAAAATCTATTACACTGGGAGCCACAGAGCTATATAAAGGGATACAGCTCAAGCACACACAATAGAATAAAACAAAATTGATACTACAAATCATGGATCTGCATCCTGAGTTTCTTCTTGTCCTCTTCGCTCAGTGCCTTCAATTGGGACTCACGCAATCCACATTTGAGGCTAACAATGTCACTGAACTTCAGTTCACATTCAGAGGAGTACCAGGTCGTGATGGCCACCAAGGACCCGTAGGCCCCATGGGACCACAAGGACCCACTGGTCCTAATGGAAAACAGGGAATTCAGGGACCAGTGGGTCCTAGAGGAGACCATGGACCAAGAGGTTAGTACACTAAACAGATAAGGGAATATAGAGGAGGGTGGACTGGGAGGATAGTTCAGAGGTTGGGACACAATAACACTAGACTGAGGACTACATTCTTCACTTCCTAATCTCCTTCAGGTCCACCTGGACCACGTGGTCCTCAAGGAGTGGAAGGTCCAACTGGAGTTAGGGGAAATCCAGGACCACCAGGTATGGATACACTGCATACACATACAGAATAGTGTACTAAACAAATATTGCTTGTACAAGATGCCATAATCAATATAATATGTAAGTTACTATCGGGGGATTGCACACACAGGATTTATGGTTACCTTTATAACGACACAATACTGTGGAACCTGTATAATCCAACACCCATTGGGGAATGAAGAACAGTGCTGATTAGCAGCTAGGTTAGTGGATTATAGATGTCAGTTTGTATGGTAAAAAGTAATGGTTGATGCCAGAGAATCTTGGCCAGTTTAGGCAAATGCTGGTTAAGAGGTGCGAGATTAGGCAGGTTCTACTGTACATACATCATTTGACCCACTCGAGCACAACAGAGCTGAAAAATGTCCCAAAACAGGACAGCTTTTAAACTTGTACCCTGAAAAATAACACAAATTAATACAAAAACAAACAAGGAAAAACAGGAGGTACAATAGAACTTAGTAAAAAATCAATCCTTATCCACATTTAAATGATCTTGTATGGTTCTTGTATGGGCCTATAGATCACACCATAGATACTATAACCTATGCATCTATGGTCACACTGAGACACTGATGGATAGAAAATCTTGGATTTTATTCCTAGAACATACAAAATCCACATATGATACTAGACAGGAATCACATTGTACACAATAGACACTGTACATACTGTATATGCACCTGTGACCATCTGAACAATACACCATGCACATTAATGATCCTCTCTACAGGTCCTCAAGGCTTCACTGGATTACAAGGACCTCCAGGAAGACAAGGAGTTGACGGATCTCCAGGACCACAAGGTCCTCCTGGTACCATTGGACCTCCGGGAATAACCACTCTAGATAGCAATGTTGAAGATCGCATCAAAACTGAACTTTACTACAAATTAAAGGATATCATTAACCAGGAAATTTACAACAGATCAAACACAAACAATAATCAATGTAAGTCTACAATTGGACTAACAAATGACAATCCTGCCAACACCTGTGCTGACATAGCACTTGGGAGATCAGATGGACACTACTGGATCATAGACCAAAACAACAACACTGCTAGCAGAGCCTACTGCTACCTTGGTGGACACCCCCAGTGTGGAAATGGTGTCTGGATGAGAACGGGATACTCAAATCTGACTCAAGGAGATGCCTGTCCACACCCGCTACAGAGGTTTCAAGCTAGTGGAAAGTGGTACTGTAGGAGAAATGTACAACGAGGTTGTACTTCAGTTAACTTTAACTCTTATGGACACAAGTACACTGAAGTATGTGGAATGATTGAAGCATACCAGTATGGGTCAACAGATGGACTACACCCCTCCTCAACATCTTCAACTCTGGAAGACAAGTATGTATTTGGAATATCAATAACTCATGGACAACCAATGAGAAGCCATATCTGGACATATGCAGTAGGACTAAATGCTAACCCAACCAGAAGTGACTGGCGCATACTCAACTGCCCATGTGCCAAACTAGGGACTACAGTGACTCTACCGAACTTCCTACAAAATGACTATTATTGTGATTCTGGAAATCCTAGTGGAAGTAGCTACATAAATTCCCACCTCTACCCAGATCAGTTGTGGGACAACTCTGGACCTTCCTGTGTATCTGGTTCCACTTGTTGTCACAATCCTAACCAACCTTGGTTCAAGAAGAAACTGGGACAGACAACCAGTGATGATGTGGAGTTCAGATGGTGTCAGTGGGATAACCACTGGGGGGAGGCTACAGCCACCAGAAGTGTGGAGCTGTACATTCGTGTAGCTTGAAACCACTCAATACACACACCATAGATAGGACATTAGACAACACTCACTACTGGAGGAACATTACATGTGGTCAACTAGGACCATCAACTCCATGCACTACTACATCTAACATTAGGACCATTTGGAGAACGGAAGGTTTAGTTTATCCAACTCACTTCAAGTAATCAAATGGAGTGAATCCCTCTCACATGTATAGTGCATGATGAGATCCGTAGACATACAGTGTACACACACACACATGCACACACACACACACACACACACACACACACACACACACACACACACACACACACACACACACACATGCACATACACACACATGCACACACACATACACACATGCACACATACATGGTTCAATATGCGACTACTGCACACATTGAGTAGAACAAGGAAGGGTGGACAACACTGGAGGAGGCTACAGAACATGTAAACAACTACACAAAATGGTCTGAATAGCAAATAGGAGCAGCAAAAAACAGCTATAAATTGATCCAGTAGACATTCGTGGTAGAAGATCATAGACATGCTCAATAGTAGTTCAAGAACTCATATCACTAACAACATGTCCCACAACTTTTCACACATCTGAAGGATGTACGCACATCACAGTGTATCACTTCAGTAGTTTACGGGATTCTATACAGGAGAGAATTCCACACTTCCATGCACAACACCAACACAGCCAGGAGGGAGGGAGTGGGGGATGGACAAAAAGACCATACATTGGTGGACAGGTGTCTTGGTGCAATCTGCACTCCTGAGGTAGTTAGTTGGATCGCACTATACACACAGAGGATGACACAATGACATGTGTACTGTATGGTTGCTGCACATGTACTGTATAATGTGTTTAGCAAGTGGTCTTCATTCACACATGAGCTTATCTTTCAGACACACAATCCTTCAGCTTCTAGCTACAGTAGAACTTGGATAGTAAGTACCCTTGGGGAAGGCATGCAAAATAGGTACTCACTATCAGAGGTACTTACTATCCAAGGTGCTTTCAATGGTATTGCATGAGGTAGGGACAGAGCAACGAGTGCTATTCAGGAGTATTTACAGTACTAACACATACTTAGTGGTTAAGACATAGGCACGAGGGCTGTATGGCATATAAAATGCACTCGCCCTCGGGCACTTTGTGCCTTCGGGACTCGGCATTTTATATGCCACACAGCCCTTGCGCCTATGTCTTAACCATTATAGCATCCGTTTGTGGACTTTGGACAGGTGTCCTTGACTTTCAGAAATTCAATGAAGCAATTTGAATGCTAAAAATCAAGTTTAAGAAGGGAATCGGCAGTATGATCGCTGAAGAGGACTTTCTCTGCTACGAGGCTAAGTTCGCTTCTTGCAAAACTTGGCTTCTAAAGGGTTCGACTTAGTGAGCATTTCTTTGAAAAGCTATTCAAGGAACATTACAGAGAGGTATTTGCATAAAATCACAGATTTTAAAGTATAAACTCACGGAAAGTTAAACGCCCATGTTTTATACAGCATAAAATCGTGCCATTACCATGGTAACGGATGCTATAAGTATTTAATAATAGAGTTAGACTGTTACAGTACTACTGGTTACAGAACCCTTCACCTACCAGCACCATTCCTTTACCACAACCTGATTAGTTACACCACCAGTCACCCACCAGTTGATAGGTTACACCACCAGTCACCCACCAGCAAATACGTACAGCAGGTTACACCACTCCTCTACCACAACCTGGTAAGTTACACCACTCCTCTACCACAAACTGATAAGTTACACCACTCCTCAACCACATGTAGCATACATGTAAGAGTTCCCTTGACAAGAGCTGTTCTTCAATGAAAATGGTGTATGACTTGGAGAGAAGATCTCTGTTTGCTAATATTCTTTGTACTCCAAAATTATACCACTATTAATTAATAATAATAATATAATTACTATTATAGTAGATCTAGAAAGTGCTTTATCAAATTTTATTTGACATCTTGCCCACACGCTACAGCTTCCTTTTTCAATAAGCTTGATTACAGTACAATATGAAGACATCAAAATTCACATACTGCTATAGACACAGCAAACTGCTTGTTCAGTCCCACTCCTCCCAAGAAGTCCAGTCTTCCTTTCAATGGTGTCATGTGTGTCATCACATGCTGTCACATTGTAATGAGGGAAATTCTGTGTTTGATATTCAGAAATGGATGATAAATGAAGGACACCTTGGGCAGGGGGGGGGGGGGGTACAGGTGAAATAATATGGACAAATATGTAGTCTTTGTGTTGGCAGGAGATGAGGGTGTAATTAAATTGGGAGTAGTAGAAAGAGGTGCACCCATAGGCAACGGACATACCTGGTTGGACACATGTGGGACATGTGTGTTTTACACTTCTATGGCTTAAGAGGTGGTAAAATTTGTGTTTAATTCTCCTGTAAATTCCTTTCTGTAGGTATTTAGCATCTTCAGCAAAGAGTACATCACATAACTTGGTGTATTGTCTCAAATTTGATACATAACTTAAAATATTTGTGTACGTTTAGACAGATATACAGATATTTTACATTTTCCCATTAAAATACAAAGAAATAACTGCAGGGGTGGAGCACTATGTCTTCAAAGTCCTAGGGAGAAACCTGAGGTATGTAGCCAAGGTTCTATGGGAGCTTCAGTATAACAGTGCATGTCTGCTGCATGAGACATGACCGTAGTTTTATACATACATAGTATCCTAGATGTGTATAAAACACGTGCAGTGCAGTGATGTACAGTTACTGTAAGGAGGTGCAGGTAATATTATGTATGTAGTATCAGAGGTATATAACCGGGGGAGACTTTGGATTTTTAGGTTTATAAGGTGGCATCTGAGGCCATTTTAGACCATTCAATGTTGATTTTGACACTAAAGTAGGGCCTTCTCTATAGTAATTTGCACTACAGTTGAAATATTTGGGGTGGAAGCTGGAAGTCTTGGATGGAAGCTACCCCCCCCCCCAGGATAGAACCCTGGCAGCTATTTATGACATTATCTCTTCACTTCACCATGTAATAGTTGCAAAGGCATAAAGTAAATGAAGAATACGAACCAACAAAAAGACTGCAGCCAACCTGCTAAGCTTGCTGGCTGCCTCTCTTGACAGATGTACAATCTTAGTCTACATGTTTAGCAAATAAAGCAAATGTTTTGTAAAACAAACATACCTTTTTATTGCACAGTCTCTAATCACAGACTGCAGATTTTTTATCTGTACAATACTACGACCCACAAAATATGTGCCTGGCTATCTGCAAAATTTTTGTGTCACAAAATTTCCTGACATATGTACAGTACTTACATATGGTATACCCTTCAACTGAACACCTTATCAGCACATTTCAATTATCTCTACAACCACAACAAGTACCCAGCACTACCTCTACTTATCAGTGGTTACATACATACAATTATAAAAACACCCACAACAGATAGATTATATTTTATTACATACATGTGCACGCATACACAGAATAACTTACAGTATAAACCCAATAAAATCAATTAAACTGGGATCCACAATGCCACAAAAGGGAAATAATCAAGCACACACAACAGAATAAAGCTAAATTGATACCACAAATCATGGCTCTGCAGCCTGTGTTTCTTCTTGTCCTCTTTGCTCAGTGCCTTCAATTGGGACTTGCACAATCCACATTTGAGGCTAACAATGTCACTGAACTTCAGTTCACATTCAGAGGAGTACCAGGTCGTGATGGACACCAAGGACCCGTAGGCCCCATGGGACCACAAGGACCCACTGGTCCTAATGGAGAACAGGGAATTCAGGGACCAATGGGTCCTAGAGGAGACCATGGACCAAGAGGTTGGTACACTAAACGGATAAGGGAATATAGAGGAGGGTGGACTGGGAGGAGAGTTCAGAGGTTGGGACACAAGAACACTAGACAGAGAACTACATTCTTCACTTCTCTTTCAGGTCCACCTGGACCACCTGGTCCTCAAGGAGTGGAAGGTCTAACTGGAGTTAGGGGAAATCCAGGACCACCAGGTATGAAGGCGTGGGTTGCTACACAAATGTACGTCCATAAGTACATTGCATGCAAGAGAGTTGAGAAATCCCAACAACTACTCACAGGAATACAGCTAAACATCTAAACAAGTCAACAAATCAAGTTGTATAATATGTCACTCTCTCTGCAGGTCCTCAAGGCTTCACTGGGTTACAAGGACATCCAGGAAGACAAGGACTTGATGGATCTCCAGGACCACAAGGTCCTCCTGGTACCATTGGACCTCCGGGAATAACTACTCTGGATGAACATCGAATCAAAACTGAACTTTACCACTACTTGGATAAACAAATTGATCTAACAATAAACATCAACAATAAACAAGGACTGTCCTATGGAAACCCAGCACACAATTGTCTTCAAGTTCTACACAACAACCCACAGGCACAAGATGGATACTACTGGATCAGAGATCACAACAACAACTCTACCAACAAGACCTATTGCTACCTGTGTGGACACCCTCAGTGTGGAGATGGGGTTTGGATGAGGACGGGATACTTCAACATGGAACAGAGACTTGCCGACTGTCCACACCCACTACAGAGGTTTCAAGCTAATGGAAAGTGGTACTGTAGGAGAAATGTACCACAAGGTTGTACTTCAGTTAACTTTAACTCTTATGGGCACAAGTATACTGAAGTGTGTGGAATGATTGAAGCATATCAGTACGGGGCTTTGCATGCCTTTCACAACTCAAGAGTGCACTACACACCAGATGCCCCATATTTGTTCTCAGGGATATCAATAACTCATTCAAAATTACCCAGGAAGCACATTTGGACGTATGCTATAGCAAGAAATGCTAATCCAACTAGCGTCAGATCAACATACCTATGCCCTTGTACTAGAGGTGGGGTAACAAGTCATCTACCACGATTTCTTCAGAATGACTACTATTGCGACTCAGGAAATTCTGATGGAAATTCTTATGTAAACGGCCGTTTTTATAAAGATCAATTGTGGGACAACTCTGGACCTTCTTGTGTAGATTCCACTTGTTGTCACAATCCTAACCAACCTTGGTTCAAGAAGAAACTGGGACAGACAACCAATGATGATGTGGAGTTTAGATGGTGTGACTGGCTTAGTGACTTCAGTAGAGCTACAGCCACCAGAAGTGTGGAGCTGTACATTCGTGTAGCTTGAAATCACTCAATACACACACCATAGATAGAACATTAGAGAACACTCACTACTGGAGGAACATTACATGTGGTCAACTAGGACGTGCAACTCTATGCACTACTACATCTAACATTAGGACCATTTGGAGAACGGAAGGCTTGAATTTATGCATGTAAAGATTTAAAAATGGGAAAAGAATATAGGGATGAGTTGTTGATTTGTGAAAAAACACTGGAACAAGGAACAGGGAGGGACATGCATAGGGTAGATGGGCGCAGGGCTAGACGGCATAGAGCTAGACAAAGTTTGGTTGGACCGGGTGCAGTGTGCAAATTCTGCATCCCACATCTGTGGGATGCAGGAAATGTAAGAATAAAGGACACATTGGGGGCAATATATGTACACGTACTGCATATGCATATGAAACATTATGGATCACATAAAGAGTCCTTTGTAGAGAGGTACAGTACATAATACGGTATATTATACAGTGTCCCTATTTCAGAAGTACTGTACCACAACCAGAGGTTCCACTGTATATTCCTGCGGCTACTCTACACTTAAGAACACAATGTTATTACATAACACGTACTTACATTAGGTGACAGTAATTACCAACATACCATATAAAAACTACATACACACGAAACACATGCACATACTAGACAAGAATTAATAATAATTCCTGCATATGTGCAACATTATCTCCACACCAAGCACACCAGGTATACATTAAGCACACTGAGGGAACCAGGCATGACAGTCATATATAGGCCTCCTGAGCACATCAGCTACACACAGTGGTCCTCATACAAGCACATCAGCTACACACAGTGGTCCTCATACAAGCACATCAGCTACACACAGTGGTCCTCATACAAGCACATCAGCTACACACAGTGGTCCTCATACAAGCACATCAGCTACACACAGTGGTCCTCCCACAAACCTCCTGTGAACTGAGGGCCAGCGCAATGTTCATGAGAGCATCATCGTCAAAACCTGGCACGACACCCTCCATTGCTGCCATGAACTGCTCTGGGGCTGAAGGGGAGGAGAGATGGCAAACACTGTCTACAACCAGTAATACACAGCTAATGGAGTAATGACAGCATTGCAAAAATCACACTCATGAGGATCTATTCATCGTGAGATTTTGAAATGGAACTACTTTATAGTTCTTCTTGAAGATTTTAGATGAATAACATAATTCACAAAGTAGGCATACGTATGCATTTCCATCCATGCTACTTAAAATCCAGAATTCAGTTCAAAAGTGCATGCCTCCTTCCACAAACATATGCACACGTACATACATGCATGCACCCACCCACCCACTTACACACCCACACACATACACACACACACACACACACAAACACACACACACACACACACTCACATACACATCCCTATATCACTTACTGGCTAGAATGTGCTCCATGGCTTCTGCTGGTGTTGCAAACTCGATCTACATTGAGAGCAGAAACCATGACATAACCCAAGTGCTGACAATCAAGGGAGTGTTAAGAAGTACAGTAGATCAATGTAGAGTATGTATCCTGATGTATGTACATTTCAGTTCAGGGACAAAGTGCCAGCACTGGTACACTTGTGATGCACAAGGTACAAAACATCTATGATATACGTATGTCTACCTCAGGTGACACAAATTAATTAATGGTTGCTCCATGTATGCAATTCTCAGTACATACAGTACATACAGTACGTACGTATGTACATATGCACACGCTCAAAAATGATATTTCAGTGCACATGCAGCACTCCGAGTTACAATGTACAGATACACAGGACAATTCATGTAAAATTGACCACTAGCCTCACATCCAGCCAAAATTTATGTGCTTATGTGTTGCTAAGTCGGCTGTATGCAAGACTACTCAACCCAGAGGTACCTTATACACATACACATACAGTAAGATTTAAGTATATAGATCTAGAAAGGTACCTTGGGATACTGTATCTCTCCTGGGTAATTCCGGAAGGTAACCTAACAACATACCAACCAGAGACCATTGGAGAGGATTGATATTTTATTGGCCACAATTTGACTCCAACTATGACAGTACACACAGAAAGAGCTTCGATGGGCCTTTCAACCATATCGTACACTATGGACTTCTGCAAGGCTGTGCATAGTACAAGCATCTTTAGGGCTGTGCTCCGCGCAAGCGTCTATGGGGTTTACAGGGTGTGTGTTTTATAGACTGGGGTACGGAAAGTGTCGGGCTGTGACAGTGGTACAGACTTCTATGGGGCTTCTAGGTGTGTGTTTCATAGGGCAGGGTGTAGAAAGTGTCTAGATGCAACAAAAAGTCACTTATCACCTTATCCTCCCACCCATGCACTGCCCCACCTATTGTTAAATCGACAAGAACCCATGTAGTATACATACTCCCACCCTCAGCCTCATCCTCACTCACATCCTGCACACCATACCTGCTACTCAACCTACAGCCCCACCTGTCTCTCTCCCTCCCCTCCCCCACTCACTGCCCCTCCCCCTTGATCCATACCTACTGCTCAGCCTACAGCCCTGCCTGCCCCACCCCCTCCATGCCCACTGCCCCACCCCCTCCACGCCCACTGCCCCACCCACATACCCTCAACAGGTTGAACGCTTGGTGCCACTGCTGAGGTAGCACTGTCAGGAGAGCCTCCCAGGGATCCTGAGCACCCCCAACAGCTTGCTGCTCTTGCTCCTCCTGTTCTTCTCCCTCTTCTCCTTCATCATCCTCGTTACCTTCTTCTTCTGCCTGTGTAGAGAGGCACAGTGAAGTACTTACGTATGTGCATACAATAAGTGTGTGTGTATGTGCATGAACTCTAGCAACATCACTGGGCATTACAGCTTATGAGACCATGTTTAAATCCCATAACACCCATCTTCTTACATACAGTACAGTAGAGTACAACAAGCTACGTACATGTGTAGATATGATCCATGTTCAGATAAGAAGTTGCAAACCACGACAACTAGTAAGGCTCGTGACATTAACCTAACCATCACACCCCAGTGCACAGCACATGTGCATAAGCATGCATATACAGTTTAGTCGCACAGGTGATTCCTCAATTGGTAGCAAATCAAATATAGAAAGAAATGAAATCAAAAAGCAATCAAGAATGTACCATAAGGAAAATTTCAAATCTCTTATGATGAAACAACAAAAGGGGGAAGACCGCCATGGAGCCTGATAAAGAGGATAAAGCATGAATATTCTGAGCACCACTTTAAATTAGCTGCTACTGCACAAGGTGAGCAACAAACCTGCTCTTCTTCCTGAGGCTGGTCCTCGCCCTCTGGGGAGCCTTCTACCCTTGCGTCCTTCCCTTCCTCTTCCTTGTCTGGGCTGGACTGAGGCTGCACCTCCTTGTCTGCTGTCTCCTGCTTTGCTGGTTTGGGTTGGATTAGGCGAATCAGGGTACGCATACAAGT
>CAUJGJ010000083.1:431600-444100 GCA_963170055.1 Halisarca cf. caerulea
TTGTACTGCTAGTGCAAGTATTCACAGTGGAACACACAAAGTATACATATTATGTACATTCACAGTATTCTACACATATTGAGTAAATACATACATAGTACAATACATACATGTACACAGTTCATACACACATTACTGATACACATCAGCACAAGGATAAATTGTCTCCTGTGTCACTTCCACTCAGTCACAAGGACCACCTCCGCTACATGCGCACACAACTACCCAGAGCTTGCACACAACAGCCACACAGTACAGACTGTACTATACGGTACAGACCTGCATGGGAGACTGAGGGAGCACACACATCCAGGCAGTGGGTACACATGCGGATGATGGGGGCTGAGTGGTGGGGTACAAGCGACACGGGAGGTACAGGTACTGTCACACATTCATGACTCATGCACTCCCAATGTAACCCGCGAGGGGTGGGCAGGGCCAGCTGCCACTGACACGCCCACTTGTTGTGGGGCAACAGCAACATTTAATAGGAATTTAACTGGACCTCAGGAGTGGATCTAAGGAAATGTGTGGGTATACACTGACCACAACACACACACACACACACACACACACACAGACACACACACACACACACACACACACACACACACACATGCACACACACACACACACACACACACACACACACACACACACACACACACACACACACACACACACAGACACACACACATGCACACACACACACACACACACACACACACACACACACACACACACACACACACACACACACACAGACACACACACACACACACACACACACACACACACACACACACACACACACACACACATACAGCTGAACATGTACACACACAAGTTTGATGGTCATTACATACGTACTTCGACCTCTGAGCCGGTTGCCAAGGCAACACAGTGTTCAAAGAAATCAATTGGGAACTTCACAACCTCTCCCTTAGGACCTGAAACAAACAGAACAAGAAACTAGTCCTTGACGACGAAGTACAGAGTTTGTGTTGCTCTTAGTGAAGGGCTACCACAGGCGCAAATCACAAAGAGCTTGCTCAAAAGCATGAAGTGCTCACAGGCCCACAAGAATGCATGTGCACTGTACATGAACACATAGGCACAATGATATAGACAAAATAGGCCCCAAATAGACTCTGATCTCAAAGAAGACCCCCTCCCCCAGAGCCATCACTCCTTACCTTCCTTGACCTTCTTCTTCCTTGGTCTCAGAGCAGCCAATGGACTGGAAGCTTGAAACTGGGGCTGTACCCAGTACTTTGTGTCACTGTTGTTGCTGGCCAGATAGATCCTCAAACTACCATCTTCAGACAAGAGGACAAGAGTTGTCTTCTCCTGTGAGCAAACACAGGACCATATCACATACCGATATTGTAAAAATGTGTATGCACTGAATCTATGAATATATACTACTTATGTACTGTACATGTATGCAAGCACATACAGTATATGTAAGTAGATACGTATAGAACAAGTACTGTACATGCAAACATGAAGTGTGTGACTTACTGATTCTGCCGACCCATCTCCCTGTACCTGGTGCATGGCCACAATACCTTGAACCTGAACACGTGCAGATAAGAGAAATACATCCCCATGATCATGCCCAAAATAAGCATCAAAACACACAAAAATGGTCTCATCCACACACGCGCTCGCACGCACAGCCACACACAAATGCACACACACAAATGCACACACACACACACACACACACACACAAAGAATTCATACACTGTGTCTCACTTTAGATTTGCTGGAGAGAGCCCTCAGCTCATGAACCAAAATGACATCTGGTTTGAAGAACATGACCACCGGAGTACTGGTGGACTGTGACAGGCTGCAGACCATACCGGGGAAGAGGGGGACCTCCGTCCATTGGACAAGGGCTGACCCGGCCTGCTTGGAGGAACCACCTCCACCACCATCCCCACTCTCACCTCCACTGGTGTTGCTGCCAGAGGCAACACTGCAGGAGAAAAATATAACACCGATGAAAGGCATACACATGCAGTATGGTTGAAGACTGCTCTTCAAGATGAGCGCAGATACGTATAGTCTCAACACCAAATAGAGTGAAGTTCCCATACACAGTATATGGACATATGTATGTACATGGTGAATTCGCGTCAACCTAAAACAATTCCCTTTTGAAAATTCTGATGGACTGACTGGTGAAGGTACTGAGCCAGTACACATACAGGACATACTGTACGTATACTATAAACAGCATACTGTACTTCGTGGACAGAATTGCATGGTGTGCAAAAAGGGTTTGCTGGACAAAGCAGTGGAAGATTAAAGAGCATCCTTTCTACTTTGGATGTAAACTAATGCATTCAGTAAAATTCCACATGCGTCTGCAACAGACACTTTGTGCACATTGTTCACAGGAACCAGCCATGGAGCTTTGGACTCACCCCTTCAGAGGAATGTAGAACAATTTCTCCAGTTTCGTAGCATCTTTGTTGAGGTGAGAGGCAAATGTCTTCCCTGAAAAATACAAAAGCACAACATTAACCTAGTGAGAACAATTCTAACACATTTAAACATACATATGAAACACATACACACACATACACACGCACACTTTCACACATACAGTACACCCCCCATGCACAGACACACACCAACACACACATATGTACAGTACACACACACAAACACACACACACAAACACATGCACAAACACACACGTACGCGTGCACACACACACACACACACACACACACACACACACACACACACACACACACACAACACACACACACACACACACACACACACACACACCATTCATATAGCTGAACAGCAGAAGTTGTAAGGAGTGTGAATAGTAGGCAGAAGCTCCTCCACCACAAACCACACCGTCAGCAACCTGAAGAAAGAGGACGCCACTACCATAACGAACTGAATACAGTTGGTGATTCTACTGGTGGACAAACCCTTGTAATACATAAAATCACAAAACACTAATTCTGTGCTAGAGTTGTCAACTATCAGTGGTGTTTGAAAGATGCGAAAAGAGTGCACAGATTAGAATTTCCAGGGGAGGCTACAATGACATCGCACGTTGGTTGTTTCCCTGTGTACAGTGCATGTATGTAGTATGGGATATGGAGGATTCAGGCTGAATGAACACCTGCGATGTAGGGGTACTTACATCAACCTGGTCGTGGGTGACCTCCATCTCATTGATAAGGTAGACAGGTCCGTCTGTCGCACTGCACTCTGGCACTATAGGCTGGTTGTACAGCACTCCATTTGACATCATCACCAGAAGGTACTTCCCCTAGCAAATAACACACATAACATCAACAAATACACAAACTAACAACAGTACGTACTCACAGTATCAGTACATACTAACACATGTCAACACCAGTGCACACAATGTACATACTATACATACTGCTGATAACTTAGATACAGTCAGTATCCCACAAACTAGTACTGTATCAGCTACTCACACTTTGTTTGTAGTGTCAAAAATACACAGTACACACACTGTGTTCAAAACAGCAATTATGGTGGCTGACAAGAATCAGTATTGCCATAACAACCACCCAATTTGCTTACCTTTTCATTGACCACAAACGTCACGTCCTTCACTTTTCCTGACATCACCACAAAGTAGTACTGGGGACTGTAGGAGTCGACTGCCAGGTTGTAGATCTTCACAAAGTTGTCCGCCACCACTGCCAGCTCCGTCCTGGACCCAGGCACCCACACAGCCTACGTAGGGACAGTACATACAGTGAAAATGTGTTAGAAAGAACACTCTTACAGGAGGGGATTCTACATAGAGAATAATTTCATGTGACCCAGTTAATGCTCTACTATGAAATTTTAACTGGTTATAGTGAATTTCTGATACGTATATGCAATGAACAATTTTCCATGTGTCCACTGAAGTTACAAAACAAGCATACATTAGTATCACAGACACAAATAACATAGATTTTGTGAGAATGAAGATTCTGTACAAGGATACTCGGTGGTGCACTACAGGAGAAGTGGTCAGGCTCTGCACTGCAGGGCTGCTACACGAGAGAGTGGGGTCCACTAGCTCATCCAAACCTCTACACTTGGACGCCAACTACACACATACTGTAGGACTATCCGCACAGTTCATTACGTACACAAATCTACAGCCACTGTGTGTTTGGAAACAAAAATCTCAATTTTAAATACTTAAAGATTATCTGATGCCCCACCCCCAGGTACAGTCAACAATGTGAACTGCCTCTCAGAATACGGGTGAAAATCAGTTAGTTGAGGTACTGGTTTGCCAAGGTGTACCACTTTACTCTTAGTGTAATAAGATTATTATACGTATGTACATACGTACATACGTATATGCAGCAAGCATGATTATACATACAGTACTTAATACAGCACACAGTACACATACATGTACACTTCTACCAACACACAGTACACACACATGTACACTTCTACCAGCACACAGTACACATACATGTACACTTCTCACAGTACACAGTACACACACATGTACACTTCTACCAGCACACAGTACACACACATGTACACTTCTACCAACACACAGTACACATACATGTACACTTCTACCAGCACACAGTACACACACATGTACACTTCTACCAGCACACAGTACACATACATGTACACTTCTACCAGCACACAGTACACACACATGTACACTTCTACCAACACACAGTACACACACATGTACACTTCTACCAACACACAGTACACACACATGTACACTTCTACCAGCACACAGTACACACACATGTACACTTCTACCAGCACACAGTACACACACATGTACATTTCTCCCAGCACACAGTATCGCACCCACCTTGACAAGGTAGCTGTTGTAGTCAACTGATGGGTGCAGAGACAGCCTCTCTGTGGCCTGTCCTGCCGAGTTGAAGCTGAGGACCACACACTCCTTCAGTCCACACACAGCTAGGTAGCTCCCGTAAGAGGGGTTAGCAGACAGTGACAAGATGGTAAAGGGTATGGGAACACTGGACAGACGCTGTGAGGAAGGGGCAAAGGAAGACAACATCCAGTAAAGAGCATAACTTACAATGTGCATAGTCTACTACAGACATTGAAAAACAAAGGTCAACTGAGTATATATAATAGCGGCAGGCGCTGAGAAGGAAATGAGAACAGCGATAGACGAGGGCTGCAGAAAGCTTAAGCCGTGACGTCCTCTCGATAACTAGCTCTATTTGTTATTATTGTCTTTATTATGCTATCATGACATTTGTCTATAATATGACGATTTCTTATAATATTCTTTTTATAATGACTCTTTTCCTTAAATTTGTGAACATTTCTAATAAATATTAGTGTGTTGCATGAGTTGATGATTTTCTCAGCCTCTGAATGTTCGAACTGTATGTTAGCAAGGTTTCCGTGGATGTTGTTAGCGCAGTTTTCCGCGGATTTTAGCGCAGTTTTCCGCGGATTTTAGCGCAGTTTTCCGCGGATGTTAGCGCAGTTTTCCGCGGATGTTAGCGCGGTTTTCCGCGGATGTTACTGCGGTATTGCGCAGATGACAGCGCAGTAATCTGCAATTAACAGATTCCGAGGTATGCGAGGAATTGCGGAAACCGGGAGTTACTTTTGACTTGTACTGTATGTACGTACGTATATGTACTGTACTAAAATGATTAAGTGCTTTTATCTGTCAACCACTGTGACAGCATTGGTCACATGATCATTCAGTGTACATACATCAAGTTCACACATACGTACATGTACATATGTACAGACGCATGTATGTACAATACGTACATGTGTACATATGTGCAAAATGGTGTACACACATGACAAGTACACAATCAACACCTGTACAGTACAGTCAAGTACAGTACATCAGACCTGTGGGGACTCACTGTCAATGTCAGTTTTCTCTTGTTGGAGTCAGACTGCTTCAGCAAAGCTGACAGTTGAAGAATTGCCAACTGTAACACACACAAGAGGAGGGAAGCACGTAAGGGGTACATGATTATGATGTACAGCACAAAATACACATGGGTCTACACACATACTGTACGTATGAACTATATGTACATATGAACACATATTGTACTATTTACACATATGTATGTACTGTATGTGAAGATACGTATGTAGAAGTCCATGTAAACACACACGCACACACACGCGCACGTACGCACACATGGACACACAGACACACAGGGACACACACACACACACACACACATGCATAGATACACACACATACACACACACCTTCCCCTTGTCATGGCTAACAGCCAGGTGCTGCTTCTTCCCGGTACCTCCGCTGACACAGCACATGGCCACTCTGTGGATGGCGTGAGAGGAGATGAGCTGTTTGATGATCTGTCCTTGGTCACCGCTGAAGTTCAGCTTGACATTGTCAAAGGCACCCTCAGGGGAGCCCAGTATGGCAGCCTGAGTGAGGTCGAGGAGTGAATGTGAATGAAGTGGGGTCAATACATACATACATGTACGTACATACGTACATACATTTGCATGGTACGCATGTATGGTATGTTAGTCATTAAACTGTTCGAAGATTATCAACTGATCTGGCATCACATACACCACTACAGTGCTCACCATCAGTGACTCTACATGCTCTACTTTCTTGTCCATGTAGTGAAGGTCATGCAGGGCCTTCTGGGCCAGGGCCAGTCCAGAAGCGGTTCTCAGTTCATTGCTCTCCTTCAGAACAGATGGGCTGAGCCTGTGGAGGAGGTCCAGGGCTTGGGATGCAATGTTAGAGCTCTCCTGCAGCAAAACAGGTGTACATGCATATGTACAGTACATACGTACAGAAATAAGGCACATACAGTATGGAGAGATACAGACCATACAGTATGTAGTACGTACATACAGTATGTACGTACGTAAGTACCATAAATTTTATGTATAGTATATAAAGAGATATTATTATACACAGGATTATGTACATACGTATGTACACTATACTGTGCATGTACGTACTTCAGGGTCTCTTTAGAGTAGTCCCTGACTAAAGGTTCCCCGGGTAAAATGAGGTCCCCCATTACATGAAGAGATATAAAACATACTGCACATATGTACTGTATGTAAAGCACACGTATACGCAATGTGTGCAAAATACATACACACATGTTTGTAGAGGTGGGTACAGTAACTACAGTATGTACGTACATTTCCTAAGGCCATCACATATAAAAAACATGTAACCACTCTTTACACATTGTCGATGGACTGCCAGGCAAAGTACCCACTCGGACAAAGGCAAACAAGCTTCTATTTAACCAAACAAGAAATATGACGTTCTGGCAAAGCAAACAAATAAACTCACAAAGAAATGCTTCAGATCTTCTTTTGAACCCTGAGAGAAGAGAAAGGACATTGATTATGCATCATTAATATACGCCTGTACATTTGTACACACATAACAGGAACACATGCACAAATATGCACACAACACAGAGACACATGTGTATACAACAATAGTCACATACGTACACACAAGGACACGCACACACACATACGTACACGCACACACACACACACACACACATACACACACACACACACACACACACACACACACACACACACATCACACACACATCACACACACACACACACACACACACACACACACACACACACACACACACACACACATCACACACACACACGTGCACCTAATGAGTTGCCTGTTACACACAATACATACGTACGTACTTTGATCTGCTGGCTGAGCTTCACAACTGCAGCTGGGATGACAGGCAGCTTCGTCTTGCGGTCTTCTTGAATACTCAGAGCCTGTTTGACTTCCTTCGGCACATCGATCTTCACACGTTTCAGCTTCTTCTTCTTTGCGGCAGGGTCCACAGCTCTTGGGGACAGGGCCTGTACACGGAGTAACATGGTAACACACATACACCAACACCTGAACATCTGCATACACTGTACAGGTACGTATGTACTGTATGCATGCAAGCACATAATATTATACGTAATACACTTACTATATGTGTACTATGTGTATATGTGTACTATGTGTATATGTGTACTATGTGTATATGTGTACTATGTGTTCTTTGTAGCGAGTTTCCAGGGTACGTACATGCATACTGTATGTACGTACAGTATGTATGTTATCGTACATCGGTTGTATCCCACTTCTGCTGAGGATGTGGAAATGTACAGTACTATCCTCCACACATGTTAATCCGATTAACATGTGTGGAAGATAGTACATCTCCACATTCTCAGCAGAGTTGGGATACAACCGATGCTCGAAAACATACATACTATATGTACATACAGTATGCATGCAGGGTGGTCACCAGAGAAGAGATGAAAGAGGGTGGCATTTGCGTAAGCCAGTAGTAGGCTAGTGCACAGCTGCCATATAATGGTTTCACTTCTACGTATATTATTTAGTATCTTGTAACGGGGGAAATTTGCTCAAAGTATATGATATGCACAGTGTCAGTTTTACCTAATCTATTGACTCAAAGTACCTGAACAGAGAAGGAATGACTCTACTAAAAGAAAAAAAAATGGTTTAAGCCAAAATTTAAGGAGGGTGGCCCACCCTGCTTAAAAGGTCTGGCGAGAACACTGGGTATGTACCCTGGAAACTCGCTACAAAGAACACTCTTAGAGCAATATCTGCACAGAGTGAAAAATTCATGTGTGCATAAGTTATTGCATACATAAAAGCTCAACTGGTTACAGTGAATGTCTGAAATGTAAAAAATTTCCAGTGTTCCTTAGGATTTAGTTGTAATGAGATTTGACTGTACAAACTCACCTTACAGTGACCATCTCCACGAGCACCACAGTCGCAGAAAAAGGAGCCATGCTTGGAGAAGGCCAGCTCGTGGTCCTTGTGGCAGACCTTGGCACACACAGAGCACACGCCAGTGTTCTCTGCCAGCCCACAAGTGTAGCAGTGGTACCTACAGCAGGGAAGACAGGCGTAACAGAGATGTACACAAGAACATAGCCAGAGAACATTTATACACATACAATGCATACTGTACATACGTATGTACATACATCTACGTATGTATGTACATACATACCGTACATACATATACGTATGTACATACATACTGTACATACGTACATATACATATGTACATACATACCGTACATATGTACATATACTGGTATACGTATGTACATATTATGTATGCATGTACAGTATGTATATAGTTAAATAATCTAATGAGGAAAGTTTCTAAAGATAATTAATTGTTACAGTCGAACCCCTCCATTCCGGACACCTCGGGACCTGAAAGCACTGTCCTGATTATCGAGGTGTCCTCATTTCAGGGGTTGGAGATGTACTGTGGCTTATTGTAGTAGATTGTTTGGTTCCAGTGGTATGTGTCCTTATTAGAGGGATGTCTGCAATTCAGGGGTCTGGATTAGAGGGGCTCCACTGTAATACAGCACATACGTACATATACAGTGGAATCTCTGATAGTGGGCACCCTGAAATAAGGACAATCTCTATCACAGCTTGAGGTCCCAAAACATTTTCTCCTTATAGTTCCAATACATTTTGGACCTCCCAAAGAGGACAACCTCCTTACAAAGGACAAAATGACTGTCCCAAAGTGTCCTCTATTCGGAGATTCCACTGTATATCACAAAAGTCCTATGTATGTAGCTATACATATATGTACATACTGTACATATGCATCCCCACACACATCCTTACACACCAGGACTGAATGTATAGTACATATGTACATGTACCCACCACCTCTCACTGACCAGTATTGTGATCTGAAGGTCTTTTGTGTGACAGTGAATGTGCAGAGCTTCTCGTTGAGTCCCTCCTCATCCGAACACTCTCCATCTTCGTCAACCTGGAAACCATCATCTCCAACATCTCCTTCACCCTCTGTTAGGGTCAGCTCCTTGTCGGACACCAGCGAATGGTGAGACACACAACTCTCACTACAAACAGAGCAAACACAATGTACTTGGGATGTAGGTACACCAACAGCAAGCATAAACCCATCGTATGCAAACACATACAGTACATACTGTATGCAGTATACATACACTGTACATGAATAGGCTTGTGTGTAAGCATGGTTCAATGTCAAGTGAAAAATGGCAGCCTTCCATGAATGCAGACAGGCCTGCCCATCACACGCATGCACACACACACATACACACACACACACACACACACACACACACATACAGATGCACACACACACACACACACACACACACACACACACACACACACACACACACACACACACACACACACACACACACACACACACACACACACACACACACACACACACACACACACACACACACACACACACACACACACAAACAGACACACTCACTGGTCAATAGCATAGTAAAGAGCAGATGATACCAAAAGCAAATAGTCCAAAATGACCAGAGCAGGAATCGAAGCACTGTCAATGTCAGGATCACTGGACATGATTTCAGAGCTGTGAATAAAGGACAAATACACACTCATATACTGTACCTGCTGCATTCATATGTACATACGTACACACATACACATACAGTGAAACCGCTTTAATCTGACACTCAATGGGACCTAAGAATAATGTCAGAGTAGGAGGTTGTCGAATTATGGAGGGCCTCTTACCATACTTCAATATGGTGACTGTACCTCAATAGATGGTCAGATTAGAGAGAATGTCAGATTATAGAGGTGTCGGATTACAGAGGTTTCACTGTATGATGTACTGAAGTACAATAAAACCTGTCAATAATAGACTATTCAAGGGACCAATTAATAATTGTAATTGTGGTCTTGACAGACAGGTGTATGGTTCTTGTATGGAGGTGCTTAAGTATCACTGAAGTGGCCAATGAGCCTGACTACAGTGGTCTCTATGGACAGGTGGTCTTCATATAAGAGTGGTGTGTAAGATTGGTTGTACATACGTATGCATACGTATATTCACACACACACACACACAAACACACACAAACACACACACACACACACACACACACACACACAAACACACATACTTACCACACAGGCAGCCATTGAGCGGCAGCCTTGAGCAGAGTACAATGCTCTCCCACAACTTCTGAGGAGACAATAGTCACACAAGTGGCCCAAAAGAGCTTGAAGACCTGATAGCACTTCTTCTCCTTGACAATGTCTAGGAGGAGTGGTCCAATGGAGAGGAGATGGCGCAGGATGCATCGAAGAGATTTGCCAACACCAGAACTGTACACAAGGAATAAGAGATTAACACTCACAACCAGCACATACATACCTTGTGGACATTCAGTCTAACATGTACCAAATGGCTGAAACGCTCAAATACAAACTCCGTAGCAAACATAGAAATCAATACATTAAGTCGACACACAACTTAGTACAACAACAGGTACCTATGTACGTATGTGGGTAGGTACATATGTACATACGTATAGTATTGATTTTGGATTATAATTATGTGAGCTATAGTATATCCGGAAATATTGGTGATCATAAATTTGTCGATTTGTGCAAGATCAGGCTGTAATAAAATACTGGCGAAAATTAAATTCAGCAGTTGTACAGCAAGGACAAAGCATAGTAAGTAGGTTTATATGAATTTGGTGACAGAAATTTGGCAATTTTGATCCTGACCGCCAAACCGCCAAATTGAAAATGTCGCCAATATTTCCGGATATACGGTATTTGTCCACATGATGTCAGAACACCAGGTTGCATTGTACACACCGTATGCACGCAAGTGACTACAATGTTATCTTGTTCCCAACATGCCAGAAAATAAAGTCTCCAAATTACATACTGTACACACATGCAGACAAACCTCGTTAGTGAGTACACCTGGGGACCCTCCAAATTGCTACTCACTATCAATAGTACTTGCTAACCTTATAGATTAGTATTATGGGTTATAAGCTGGGGTATCATATCCTTGTACTTCCCAACCAGGTATTACTCGTTAACAGTGTTCTTACTAACGAGGTGCATAGTACATCTTGGTCAGAAAGAAACAGATTTAGGAATATTCCACAGAACATACGTACAATATACACAGTAAACGAAACACATACATGTAGTACACACAGTACATTAAGTACAGTGAAACCTGTGTGTAAAGACCACTCAAGGGACCACCAAATCATGGTCTCTATAAACAGGTGGTCCTTATGTAGAGGTGCAACAGTACTGATTTAGTGGCTACTGGACCTCTCCAGAGTGGTCTTTATAGACAGGTGGTCCTTCTATACAGGTGGTCTTTAAGACAGGTTTTACTGTATATACATCACACACAGTACATGTACTGTATGTGATGTACTGTACATGAGTATGGACAAACCTCTCATCTTGTGCCAGACCACCTGCAATGACAGACAAAATGGAGAGAGCTTCTCCGTCAAGCTCCTCTTCATCGGGTGGTTGGGCAATGACAATCCTCTCCAGCCATTTCCTCACAAG
>CAUJGJ010000083.1:449100-451600 GCA_963170055.1 Halisarca cf. caerulea
CTGACATAGTCTGTCTCGATGGTTCCCGGATAGCACTTCACCACATCACTGCTGGCTGAGGGTCCGTGATACTTCGGTGACAGCAGGTTACATTGCACCTACAAATACATGCGTGTAGATTTGGATACGTACAGTTCATGTAGGTGCAAACATGCAACCTAACAAGCTGCAACCCTACCTACGTACAGTATGTGAGATGTAACGTATAGCACGTACCGTATGATGGGTTTTAATTGCTACATTGAAAAAAATGCTGATTGCTAGCTAATTGCAAGAGCACAAATATTAAAACAGCATCATAACCAACTATAGCCTGGCCAGTATGTAGGTATATGTTAGTAAACACAATTATTAAAAACACAATCTACGGAGTGTGCATTCCCTTGTAAATGCAGTTGTTGCAATACGCAATTAAAAACCATCCTACGGTATGTACGTACAGTACATGTGAGTACGTATGTAACAGGCAGGTGACATATACACATGTGACATAAATGCATATATGCATGCAACATACATGTGGCGGGCATGTGACAGACATGTGACATGTGCATAAGACAAACATGTACCACATGTACATGTGATAGACATACATGTGACAGACATGTGATACGTATGTGCACGACAAACACGTGCAATACGTACATGTGACATACATGTGACATACACATGACAAATACAAACGTGAACGCTAAACATGCAGTACATGTGTGACAAACATGATGACATGCGTACATGCATGTGACACGCTATACAAAGTGACCTACTTAGTAAGAAATCATGTGCAAGTACTTGTACTCAATATGAAGTCAATGATTGTACAGTATAAATAATGCACATACATACGTAAATATTGACGTATGTACGTATGTATGTTGTAAACACAGCACATGTAATCATTGTGTGCACACGCTCTTGCTACAATATGGTCTATATGGTACATACATACGTATGTAGGTGTCTGTATGCAAATACATATGATACGCACCTGTCCTGTGAGCTGCTCGAAGTGCTGGCTTCGCTCTCCGTAGAACTCAAAAACCAGGTAGTCAAGCGTCATCAGCAGACGAGACACAAGCAAGGGACTGACCTCTGACCCAGATCTAAACAGCAAGGCAAGCACAACTCATGTACAGCAGGACTTTACACATGGAGACAACACAGAGAGCATCCACCACATGTGACAATGAGGGCACATATGTACAGTACTGTATGTATTCACACCCATGCCTGAATATGTACTTTATGAATGTATGTACATGTGCATGTACGTGTGTGTGTGTGTGTGTGTGTGTGTGTGTGTGTGTGTGTGTGTGTGTGTGTGTGCATGTATGTGTGTGTGTGTGTGTGTGTTGTGTGTGTGTGTGTGTGTGTGTGTGTGCGTGTGTGTGTGTGTGTGTGTGTGTGTGTGTGTGTGTGTGTGTGTGTGTGTGTGTGTGCATGTACGTGTGTGGTTGAGTGTGATGCAAAAATGGCGACAAGATGACAGCTGATCCAGTTCTATTTTAGTTCTACGATTTGCATTTGTTTCGATTTCACCCTCGAATCTTTGTCAAATGGCTTGTTGTAGATGTAACAGATCAGGAACCTGTGCGAATTGCAGATGTGCAAAGAACGGTCAAGTCTGTACGGACTGTTACCCGAGCCGTTTGGGATTTTGTCGGAATTGTACATGTTCATCGAGTGAAACACCTGAAGACAACCACAGCAACCGATCAAGAGGTCCGGCCGGGGAGCACTCGGAGATAATCCTGGAATCCGAACAACAAGAATCCTGTTCGGAAACCATTCAACATGACACTGCCGCTCCCCTACCGGAATTCCGCCAGATTGAGGCACCAAACTTCTCCTGGGGAAATGCTGATAGTTTAGCGTTTGTGTCTAGTATTGATAGGGCCTACGAAGAGATTGTCCACTGGGTTCCAAATCTCTTCAAAGTCCCCTCTGGAAGTTCTGGAACCCTATTTGTGACTTCATTAGCCACTCTCCTATCTGCATATGCAGAGGGGTCAGCTTTAGAAGGTGTAGCTTTGAAAGCAGCTATGTGTATGCCAGCTCTCCTGCTCCAACGATCTCACCATCGATCGAAGAATGCTGAGCATATCCGCCTCCTAAGAGAAAGAATTGACAAATGGAACAATGGTGAGATCGACTCTTTACTGCATGAGGGTAAAACTATCCAATCTCATCTTCCACCTCGGAAAAAAAAGGAAGACACCAACACTGCCCTCAACTTTGCCAAATTGATGGAAGCAGGGAAGTTGAAAGCTGCTATGAGAATGATTTCTGGGTGCTCCAATGCG
Organism: Halisarca cf. caerulea; assembly: GCA_963170055.1. Lineage (NCBI taxonomy): Eukaryota > Metazoa > Porifera > Demospongiae > Chondrillida > Halisarcidae > Halisarca > Halisarca cf. caerulea. The sequence continues at coordinate 451,404 of CAUJGJ010000083.1, forward strand.
GGGTCTTTGTCACTGAATGGTATCCAGCCTGATGGCCGTACAGTTAAAGACCATCTCATGGACAAACATCCTGCAAGGACTATGCCACCCATGTCAGCAATTGTGGATCAAGGACAAGATCCTGAACCACATCCAGTGCTATTTGATGAAATTGATGGTACCCTCATTAGAACCATCGCTGTGCAAACAACTGGCTC
>CAUJGJ010000083.1:456600-459100 GCA_963170055.1 Halisarca cf. caerulea
CACAGACATACGTTATACTGTATATATACATATATAGCTATATATATATATATACATATATATATATGTACAAGGAACAGTATGTTCTACACCAGAATGGGATACACCACAATAAGCCCACTGGACCATACGTGTGTACTGCGGCTGGAGCACTCACATCAAGAAGGTCTTCACTGCGGGACTTTTGTCAGTGACAAATTTATTGTAAAGGCATTCCATTGCAGACACGGCCAGCTTCAGAAACTGCAAGAGACACAGAACATCATTGGCCTCAGAGGAGAGAAATACATGTATGCACACACAGAACTTATGTACGCATCCATGTACATATGTATGTACATACTGTATGAATATATTGTACACAAATGTATGTATGTATAAATTCAGGCCTTCGTTTGGAAATGGTCCAAAAAGAAAGGCAAAAGACAGCACTGCAAATGCAAGGGGGCAAAACCATGTGTACACAAACATATTGTGCAACATTGCTCTGCCCCATTTGCAGTCCCTCACATTGACGTGTGTACATTTGAATACTCTGAAATATGGACACTTCCATGTACAGAACAGCTTACTGTGGTCCCAATGGCGTCCTTACTAAAGAGGTTCACTGTACCACCCAATTGCAGGGTAAACTTACTGGCAGTCTCTTTATGGGTGGATCACTGGGTGCAGTCGTCTTGGCCTCAGACGGAAGAGCAGGAAGGGGGCGGAACCTCCTCTTGGGTGGGAGGGGTGGAACGGGTGGAGCCGAAGGGGGAGGAGGTGGGGTTGATTTATCAGCTGTTCGTGGTGGAGGAGGTGGGATGCGATTCATGTCAAACAAAGGAGAATCAGCAAACGGATGATAAGCAGCGACTACAGAAAGAGACACAATCACACAATATCATATTATACGCTAAAATCTTCATGAGATAAATTTTCACAATTTTGTAGATTGGGAGCCATTCACAAAAGTTTTAAACCAGCAAAACTGCAGATCAGGCTTATGTGTAAAGACCAAAATGGCCGTCAGAAGACCAATGGCTGTCGAGAAGTAGTGCAGATCCCCTGCTCTATTCTCTTACAGCTTTCATCCACAGACTGAGGAAATTTACATCGATGAAAGAAGAAGATAGGATTAAAGGGAAATCTGCGAAAACAAACCCACAAACTTGTAAAATAGGTGAGCTGTGAACGTTTCATCCTATGAAATTTCAGCTCATGAGGTAGACCACATACCAATGGCGGAGACATTACATATGTACAGTACACACGTACATGTATGTATATATGTACGTATACACACACCTTCTCAATACAGGACACACCTCCTCAATACAGGAGTTAACACACACTTTCTAAACACAGGACACACCTCCTGAATATAGGAGTAAACACATACCTCCTCAATACAGGAGTAAACACACAGCTCCTCAATACAAGACACACCTCCTAAATACAGGACACACCTACTCAGTACAGGAGTAAACACACACCTACTCAGTACAGGAGTAAACACACACCTCCTCAATACAGGAGTTAACACACATGTCCTCAATACAAGACACACCTCCTAAATACAGGAGGAAACACACACCTCCTCAATGCAGGCCACACCTCCTCAATACAGGAGTTAATACACTGCCTCAGTACAGACCACATCTCTGCAATACAGGACACACCTCCTCAATACAGGAGTAAACACACAACTCACACTCATCAATGTCCTCGACAACAGAGTCATCTTCATTGAAAAGCACATATACTCCTTCTCCCTCTTCTGAAGACAGAGAGCTGCGTGCAGGAGAGTGAAGGTCGACCTCCTCATACTGGCTCTCCTCCTCCTTCTCTTCGTCCCCGGACGACTGTGTTGGAGGACCACCACTCGGGGGGCCAGCTACTGCTGCTTGGAGGATCTGCTGGACCACTACATTGGTTGCAGTTGGAACTGGGTACTTGCTTCTACCGGCTGGTAAGGGAGGGAGTTTTGGCTTCCTGCCTGGTTCACCAGTGGTGGCTGGAGTTGTGGTGGTATCACTGGTGGTAGAAACAGCCACAGAACTCCCCGGCTGGGACAACATCTACATGAGGTAAAAGGAAACAAACAGGAGAGGAGTACATGCGTACATACAGAAATCTTGCACATGCTCGCACAGTACAATACACATATGTACATACATACATATAAAACACAATACACAATGTATGTACGTATATGTGTAGCTGTGAACACAGCGAACACACAGTTGTGTACATAGAAATGTATGCAGTAAGAATTAGACTACAGTGAATTCTCGTTAATCCGCCACAATTCGTTTTGAAGAATATCGGTGGATTAATGAGTTTGGCGGATTATCCAACTCAATTTGCAGTATTTTGTCATAATTCATGCACAAAATTGATGGCGGATAAAGCGGTGGCGGATTAACGAGAATTCACTGTACAAGAAAATGTGTTTCACTCAAGGGTCTACCATGAGTCTTCTACACGTATATACAGTATATAGACATACGTATCCATC
>CAUJGJ010000083.1:476600-501600 GCA_963170055.1 Halisarca cf. caerulea
GGCTGTTATATATATATATAGACAGGTGGCTGCTTTAATGAGGTAGAATAACATACATTACTGCTGATTCAGAGAAGAATTAGTGGCTGGTATAGACAGGTGGCTGCATTACACAGTGACCACAATAGACAGGTTCCACTGTATATGCATACAATGGGAACCTGAATTCTCTGCAGCTGCTCTACATGAGTGTCGGCCCTTCCTATGCATGCATGAATCTTCTTCATCCTTGGCTCATCATGGCTAGTGAACAGTAGCTTGCACAACCTGCACACTGCTTTACAAGAAAGAGCTACAAACCCGAGATTGTGTGAATGTCTCCTATTATAATTGCCCTAGCTCTACATACCATCAAGTGGTAGAGGAAAGAAAGAAAGGGAAATCTACGCATATCGCTGATATCAATCGAAATTGGTATTGAAAGAATACAAATTCATACATACACAATGATCATGACTGAAACTTCTCAAAACTGTGCACGACTAGTTCCCATAGACATTTACATATGCACAGATGTTTGTAGACATTAGTCTATCTAATTCTGTAAAAACTGACTCTGACAGTTGTCATGTACCATGCTTTCAAGGATTGGACTGACAACTCAAATCTACTCATAAGGCTCAATTCGAGTCCACGAGGAGACTCTTTCCTCTGTGTTCCTCCACCTCCTTCTTCATAGCATCATACCAGGGAAGAATCTTCACATTCTTCTGCAGATCCTCAAAGGCAGGCTGTCCCTCAATACCATGCAGAACACCATATACTGCCTACATGAGTAAGCGTGCAAAAAATGAAAGATTCTGGTTAGCTACCACTTACATTTATGTACTTATACCGTAGATGCGGATTATTTTACGGGCTTAAAATTTTGCTAATATTGCATACTGAAGAACATTTGTAATCTAATTTTTGCGGTTGACACTGTATACATACAATACCTACACAGACAATGGCAGCAAATGACTCCTAAATTTTTGCAATCATAGCCTAACCTGCTAATTAGCAAAAATATCATCCTAGCAAAAAATCAGCATCTACAGTATATTAAATTATAGTGAAACCTGCAACTCAATATAAACTGGACATTGGGTTTTGGTCCCAAATTCTCATGCACATATGAATGACATATTGGGGCAACCCTGGGAACTCAGGACACCTCTGTAATCTACAGTGCTACATTACACTTGCCCCTTTTGTCATTGGATGAGTCACATCAGGTGCAAAAGGCTCATTATGCAATAAAAATGACTTACGTATATTCTACATTTGTGTCATGTGGAGTACACTCCCAGCGAGGTGGAGTACACTCCCAGCAATGTGGAATACACACCAAGTGATGTGGAGTACACTCCCAGCAATGTGGAATACACTGGGAGGTAGAGTACACTCCCAGCCATGTGGAGTACACTCCCAGCAATGTGGAGTGCACTCTAAGCGATGTAGAGTACATTCCAGCGATGTAGAGTACATTCCCAGCAATGTGGAGTACACTCCCAGCAATGTGGAGTACACTCTAAGCGATGTAGAGTACATTCCCAGCGATGTAGAGTACACTTCCAACAAGGTGGAGTGCACTCCCAGCGAGGTGGAGTACACTCCCAGCGAGGTGGAGTACACTCCCAGCAATGTGGAATACACTGAGAGGTAGAGTACGCTGGGAGGTGGAGCACACTGGGAGGTGGAGCACACTGGGAGGTGGAGTACACTGGGAGGTGGAGTACACTGGGAGGTAGAGTACACTGCTAGTGCATGTACAGTTGTTGAGGCCACACTGGAACCGTGCTGAACTTACCAAGTCTGCTAGGTTGGGTGTACTTCCACCAAGATATCGCCTGTTTGGGCCCACAGCTTTCAACCACTGGTTAGCACAGTCGTACAGACTCTCCCGGACATCATCCTTCAAGTTATGTCTGTAAGAAGGGGAACACACTTGCTAAGAGTACTTGCACATACAACAGTACTGTACATTATGCTGAGAATGTCAGACACAGTGAAGTATCTGCATCTCATCATAAGTACATACCTAAAGATGTAGACTTTTGCAGATTGGGATCACTTAAATATGAGCTTAATATAATCCTATTATAATATCACCAGAAATAATATGAAACTATGGGTGCTTGGTAATATACACTGCCCAATTACAGCATACACAGGGAGCAGTATGGAAGTGGTTTGAATGTTTGCAAGTACAGGAAACCTGTAAAGATCACCTGTCTATAGTGACCACTGCAGGCTGATCCAGGAACCACTAAAGCAATAATATTGCACCTCTGTACAAGGACCACCTGTCTATAGAGACCACTATTACTTGGTCCCTTGAGCGGTCTTTATAGCCAGGTTTCACTGTATATACATAACACTACAGAACATTGTAGTCTTGTCCACAGATCATCACTCAGCCACCACTGGACAAGTGACAGTCTGGGTGAAGACTGGCCAGCATTTGAGACAGGTGGTAAAACACACAGGCCCTAACTATTGCAAGTGTTACTGAGAGAATTGCACATAAAGGGAGCTCATTGGGAGAAAGAAAGAAAATCCCCATCAAATGCAAGAGCTTCAAAAAGTGTCCAAGCACTAATTCAACTGATAATATGTAGCTCAGTAGAAATGTATGGTTGCTATAAATATGTACCTCTTTCTCAGTTTTTTTCCTAAGAAGAACATTGCCACAGCTCCGCCATACTTGGCAGCCACTCTCTCCACAAAGCTGAAGTTCCCCACACTCGAGATGTACTTCATTGCACTCAGGGCCTCACCCGGGGTACGGTAGATGTTGGGTGCTAGTGTGTGCACCAACTTCTCATCCACCCACTGTCTCCATTCACGCTCCTCTCTGAAACACAAGAACATACACACCATTACAACTGCACTGATAGATGCGCATGGATGCTCTGAAAACAAAGGCCATTAATAATAATATTAGTGCCTACAATGCACAGCTGAACAATTGTGTGGCACTCGTGTCCACAGATTCAACACACCTATGCATGTGCATATGTATGTACAGGAACATAGGTATGTATGAAAAAACACACGTGCATGGAAACACACACACACACACACACACACACACACACACACACACACACACACACACACACACACACACACACACACACACACACACACCTTCTTTCATCGATCTGCTTTGTGTCACCAAACATAATAAAGTACTTGTTGGCCCTTTGTACCATTTCCTTCCCCTTGGTGTCAGTGAACGTCACTTCTGGATAAAGAGCCAAAGTTTCTTCCACTGTACCTGTGCCCACGAAACAGCTGCGAATCACGCTGATGATGAGTGACGAATCGCACACCTGCGTGTTTCCCGCCATTACAAAAGGGACGTGTTTCGATGAGGAAAATTTTATTTCCTTTTTGAAAAGCGGGTTTACCTCTACTTTGGTGTATGGTATGTCATAATAATCCAGAAACGCTCGGACTTTGTTGCAGAAAGGGCAGGTTTCGTATTGATAAAGCTTTAAAGGAGGTAAGTTGCGAACGCCTGCACCCTCGGAGATGTCACAAACGGTACACGAAGAAGTTTTCTGATCCACCTCAGTCTTGGCGTGAATTTTGCCGCTGCTACGAACAAACCAATAGAATCCAGCTGAAGCAGCTAAAATACCACTAAGAACTAGACTCCCTTTACCTCTTGGCGAAACAGATGACAATGCGTATCTTCGAACAACGAAAAGTGAAATGTTGAACTTGCTTTTCTTGGTTGATCGATGCCAACGAAGATTCACCGCACTACTACTCGTCGCCATATTGTTCTGTGATTACGAGATTGCATCATATTCTGCAAGAACCACCATTTCCGTGAGGGCCACGAGTACGTACAGCACACGTACAGCAACGAGCAACTACCCGTACTGTCCAACGAAACCTCAGACAACATGTTGAAGAAGATCCTATTCATTGCAGTTCTACATGGAGTTGGTTTTGTACTATGGCAGAACAAGGACACAAGATTGATGATTGTGAAGGAGCTTGAAGAATTACGACAGTTGGCCAATCACTATGGCGGTTTGGTAGAGCCATGGCAGTTGACCTTTCTGTCTGTCGGTTCTACTCTGATATTCCTCAGCATCCTATCCTTCTTATGCCAAGAACAACCGCTGATACAGAGGGTAAAGACACGAGTGTTCAAAACAATGCGAGTTCTTCCATTTATTGGAGCCAAAATCAAAAACGAACTGAAATCAGTCAACCGAGAAATGTACGAAGCGCCTTTCGCACCTAAACCGGGAGAAGAGTTTGTGACCGAATTGCCAAAGCAAGGTTCGTCGAAGGAGAAGATCCTAAAGAGAATATCCGGACTGGGGAGATCACAAACGGCTTGGAAGGATGGTAAGGTGTCAGGTACTGTGTACAATGGTTCCAAGGAGCTAACCGAACTAGCTACCAACGTCTTTAGCATGACTTCTTGGGCCAACAACCTTCATCCAGGTGTTTTCCCAGAAACACGCAAGCTGGAAGCGGAGGCCATCAAGATGTGCTGTAGCATGTTCAACGGAGGTCCTAGTGCCTGTGGCGTGATGACTGCTGGTGGAACCGAGAGCATCTTGATGGCAATGAAGGCGTACAGGGAGATGGGCTATGAACGAGGGATTGAAAAGCCAGAGATAATCTGTGCCAAGACGGCACACTGTGCCTTCGATAAAGCCGCTGGCTATTTTAATATGAAGATTGTTCACGTCCCGGTGGACAAGAAGTCAGGGAAATGTAATGTGAAAGCAATGTCACGTGCCATTTCCTCCAGCACTATTGTCCTTGTCGGCTCTGGCCCCAGCTATCCTCATGGCATCATAGATCCTATTGAAGAGATAGCTGCCCTGGCCCGGAAGAAGGGTATTTTTGTGCATGTAGATTGTTGTCTTGGAGGATTTGTTCTCCCTTTCATGGACGATGCCGGATTCCCCATTGCACCATTCGATTTCAGAGTGAAGGGTGTCACAAGCATATCATGTGATACACACAAGTATGGCTTTGCACCCAAAGGATCGTCAGTTGTGCTCTACGCGGACATGAAACTGCGACAGTATCAATACTTTGTGGCCACTGACTGGCCTGGAGGTATCTATGCTTCTCCCTCGGTTGCTGGGAGCAGGCCAGGTGCATTGGCATCCATGGCGTGGGCAACTATGATGTTTATGGGTCGCGAGGGTTATGTGGATGCTGCCAGGAAGATGATCACAACCGCTCGCTACATTGAATCTGAAATGCGTAAGATGGAAGGTATATTTGTATTTGGGAAGCCTGAAGTAACTGTCATTGGATTTGGATCGAACGATTTTGATATTTACCGTCTCAGCAACTTTCTGTCTGAGAGAGGCTGGCATATCAACCCCCTTCAGTTTCCATCCAGTGTTCATTTCTGTGTCACCATGTGTCACACTAAAGTGAGTGCATCCTGTGTATGTGTATTCGTGTGTGTTTGAGTGTTGCAAAAGTGTATTTTTGTAGTGTAGGTGGATGGATATACGTACGTACGTACATGTGTAGATGGAGTATTTATGGTGTTCCCTCATTGCGTGTAGAATGTAGGTCAAATACTCACAGGATGAAACTTTCATAGATCACAGATTTTCACAATTTTCACAGGTTCTCCTTTAATCCTACTTTTTTAGCCTTGCATTGATAGAAATGTTCTCTGTTTGTGGATGAAAACCATTAGTCAAAGAGAATACATAGTACTAATGTGCTGCAGTACTTCTCAACTGTCCACTTTCCTTTGACAGCCATTTTGGTCATTGTGCAAGAACTTAAGCTATGTAAATTTTGTGCGCTTAAAGATTTTGTGCATGGATCCTAATCCGCAAAAAGTGTGAAAAGTCTCATTCCATGGAAATTTGAGCACATACGGTACATATATATGTATTGTATTTGCTCACAAGTTCTCCTGTGATTCAAACCAGTGGGAACGGATTAGAGAGGATGATGTACAGCAGTAACATACGTACCTACGTATGTATGCAAGCCTGTGTGAGGTGATTATTGTGTCATTGTGTTGTATTCACTCTCCTTCCCAAAACACAATGTTTGTTTTGGCTGAATGCAAAATGTTGATTGTTTTTGTGGTAGCCTGTTATAGAATGAGTGGTCAGTTTGTTTGAAGTAGGAATTCTTGTATTGTGACATGATAAGAATGAGACCATTACCTGCACTGTGGTTCCCAGTGGCACGTACATGCTGTGTGTGTGCGCTTCAATACCAGTCAATGTCACATACTCATGTTCAGTGACTATAGCCAGTAAGGCTATAGATATTCCAACTATGTAAACTTGGTAGTCAGAATCTGTAAACCCTTTTGAGAGGCTTATCATAGTTGACTTAGATGTAGGGTCTGAACATTATCTCCTGCTGGTAGCTGTATGTACATGCATACATGCAACTCTCATTCTCAAGTAAACTCAGAGCCCGTACCAGTTTTTGTGTCATACGTATGTACGTATATATAGTTTTCGTGCTTATGCTTCCCTGTGTCAGTGGTTTCTGTGAGGCTATCCTTATAACAGCATTTCCTGCTAGAGATGTTATGTAATGTTGTGTGAATGCACACATACATTTTTGTATTACTTCCTTTCAATTTCTCATAGGATGGTGTAGCTGACAACTTCCTGAAAGATTTGAGGGAAGGAGTGTCGGCCATGTTGAAGGCACCCAAAGACAAGGCAACTGGAACGGGTGCTCTTTACGGTACGGCCCAGACCATTCCCGACCGATCCCTTGTGAAGGATATTGCCAACATATACCTTGACCTCTGCTACTCAACCAAGTCCTTGGACAATTAGCTTCCTCTATTACTCGTAAGAGTACCGCATTTAATTTATTAAATATTCAGCTATATAATTATAGTATCTGCATATTATGTATTCTAATCAAATAATGGTCTAAATTGTATGTATTGTGAGCTGTACATGTGCAGTGATGATTCAATTGAGGGAAGACGGGGGATATTGTTGTTCACTGAGGCAGGATAGCGTTTGTATGTACTTCAGCTAGACAAATGCATGCATGCTAGTGCTGTTTATGGACAAGCAATAGGCCAGCAATATGTATGTACAAGTATGCATACTGTATTACAATGGTCATGGGCGACCAGTTATTTTTGTGCCCCTTACATATGGAGTACCTGTCCTGCCCTCCATGCAGATAATGCACAAAATTATTGATTGCAATTATTAATGCCATAACATGGAGATGGGATATATAACCTATACATATATATATATGCCAGTCTATAATTAACATGCACACATTGTACTACTATTGCCCAACTGCAGTCTACATTATAGCAATATTCTCAATGCAAAACTAGAACGGATCTCAGGTTTTATGATTCTGGCTACGCGAGACCCCAGCAGCCGGCATTGCGTAACAATCTAAAATGGCCACGTAAATCCCGACGCGATCAGCTAGCAGAACTTGGGACGTATACTATACAAGACTTCCCCAAAGCTGTTAAGTTTAATACCGAGGTAAGTTGATGATTTTTACTGTTTGGTTTTTGAAACCGGGGGTGCCTAAAAGTTACACAGGATGTAAATAAAACTATCCAATAAGGAACTTGTACGTATGTCGCTGCTACTTAGTCTCGGTCCCAGACCGATCCGCCCTATTTTTATTATATGGACGGGCGTCCATATAATAAAAATAGGGCGGATCGGTCTGGGACCGAGACTAGCTGCTACTGTCAATCTCGTCCAAAATTTTGTAGTCTAGCACTCCCAAGTTTTCCAGTTTATTTGCAAAACCACGTGTATCATGCAATAAAATAGGAGTTCTGGTACTGTTGCTATTTTAACGATTTGTTTTTTTGCACCACAGACTCTTCAACACCCACCCAGCATTGATGTACAGGGGAAGAATTTACGGGTCTTTGTTGAAGCATGCCCGAAAGACGCAAGCAGCACTTCCTGAGCTGAATTCCAAAAAGTGTAAGACTGCATGTGTCTGTGACGCATGATCAAAGTGTGCAATACTATTATAATGAGTTCTGCTTTCACATTTATCCATTCACCGATGTCCATTCTCCATTCAGATTGCCATCACAGCAGTTTCTCCTATCGCACTCACACGTGTGGAGAGCTGCGGTCTTCAGATGAAGGCAAGCAAGTTAGGCTGTGCGGTTGGATGCAGCGGGCTCGGTGAGTCCACAACACAGCGTTTCTATACATACATATACAGTACAGTCTCGCACCTCTATATTCTTGAGGTATATATGCATTAGCTATACAGTTAAACCTCTCTATAACAAACTGCCTCAGATCTAGAACTGGTGATAAGATTCACTATTCCAGGGTGTTCACTACATCAGGGTTCATTCACAATAGAGTAAATAGGTGTACATTATATGATCTATGTTTGTTATATCAGGGAGTTCATTGTATCCAGGGTTCATTATAGTGAGGTTCGACTGTAGTTTGTTCATGTGTGACTTCGGTGGATGTTTGCAGGGACAGTGCAGTGGAGATGTTATGTAGCTCCTTCCTCTCATGAGCAAAACAATACTGAATATGCATCTCTCTACAACTATGTACAGTATGTATGCTGGTATTGTGAAGACCCATTTTTGTTATTAAATATTAGACGAATTTGTGAACAAATCACTTACATGTGATAGTGTAAGTACTTGTATATACTTGACAGTTGTATAACCACTATTTGTACTTGTGATAGTTTCCGTCATTGCTCATAAGTACTTTGTTCACTTGTGTATGTATGTAGCCATTTTTCTCCTCCTTGCGTCATTTAAGGTCGTGTTTGTCTCAATAAGGTAGTGTGCTGTTGTGTTTTAACTGTTGTATTTACCTATAACTGAAAGCATGAAATGTTGTTAGTAGTTCACGTAAAAATATTATGTAAACTCTTTGTTACTAACATTCTTCTATTCTCAAGTAAAGTGGACCCTCATTTATCTGACCACATCTGTTCCTTCTGAAATGTGTCAGATAAACCAGATGTTGGTTAAATGCAGGCACTTTGTACACAGCTTGGGAGGGGGAGGGGGGGGGATTGCACCCAAGGTGGTCAGATTAATAAGGGATTCAGATTTACCAGTATCCGATGAATGAAGTGTGCTTTTAAATTTATTACTAACATCTGGTTCCATGCTGGCTGTGATGTCTCACTACAGGGTTGTGAGCAAGAGTGGGCCTATGTTTGTACCCCTGCGTGACCGCACGGGAACTTCTCAACTCGTAGTGTTGAAGGACCATGACCTAAGAGCCACCCTAGAGAACCTTCCGGCTGAATCGGTTGTTGAAGTAGTCGGAACTGTTCAACGTCGTCCAGATAGAGACATCAACAACGAAATGCCTACTGGTGATATAGAGATTCGCATTGAGTCCCTCGATGTCCACAACAAGACAGAGTTGTTACCCTTCTCTGTTACTGACAAGTCAAGTGACGACCCAACTAAGGAAAACCTGAGACTGGCTCACAGATACCTGGATCTGAGGAGATCTGAGGTCATGACTAACATTATACTACGTTCTAAGGTGTCGGCAGCAATGAGGAGGTTTCTGTTGGACAAGCATGGTACGTTGGTGTTTGTGATAGTCTGAATTGTCACCATGCATTTGTTTGCTTGTGTTTGTGTGTTTGTGTTTGTTCGTGTGTGTGTGTGTGTTTGTGTGTGTGTTTGTGTGTGTGTGTGTGTGTGTGTGTGTTTGTGTGTGTTGTGTGTGTGTGTGTGTGTGTGTGTGTGTGTGTGTGTGTGTGTGTGTGTGTGTGTGTGACAGCCAATGGCATGGTCAAATTGGTGATGCTCTGTTTGTCACTGTTAGCAACTGTTTGTATGTGTGTTCTCATTGCTATCATCAGGGTTCGTAGAAGTTGAGACACCCACTTTGTTCAAGCGGACTCCAGAGGGTGCAAGGGAGTTCCTTGTTCCGACCAGAACATCGGGACGCTTCTACTCCTTGGTTCAGAGTCCACAGCAGGTACAGTGAATCTCTGTAATCAGACACCTCTATAATCCAACATTCTCTTTAATCCAACTACGTATCTTATGTGGTACTGTCACCATATTAAAGTATGGTAGAAGTCACTTCGTAATCCGACAAAATCCTAATCCAACATAATTTTGAAGCCCCATTGAGTGTTGGATTACAAATGTTGTCACTGTACATATGTGCAGTGTAACTAGCATGTCTGTCCTGGTCTTGTAGTGAATTTGAATGTTCACCTTGTAGTTTCTTTGAATGTGTGTGTGTGTGTGTGTGTGTGTGTGTGTGTGTGTGTGTGTATGTGTGTGTGTGTGTGTGTGTGTGTGTGTGTATTAACAGTAAGGTGTTAACATTAAATGCAGGGGACCATGCTGAAATTTCATCAAAGTTTTCTTGTGATCATCATGTGCTTGGACTTGCACTTGACCTGGGTTTGTGTTCCATTTAAAGGATACTTCATCTTGAGTAATTTCACGTTATAATGTTTTAACAGCTGTAGGCAATCTGTGAGTTGTGCGTTGCGTGCTTTTCTTTTTCTGCAGTTCAAGCAGATGCTAATGGTGGGCGGAGTAGACAGGTACTTTCAACTGGCTCGCTGCTATAGAGACGAGGACCTGCGAGCCGACCGCCAACCTGAATTCACACAACTGGACTTGGAAATGTCATTCATTGATGAAAACGGAATCATGAATCTCATTGAAAACTTGACTAAATTTATATCATCAGAAATTAATATTGAGCGTAAAATGAACCCTCCGCCTTTTCCAAGATTGCCTTATAAGGAGGCTATGGAGAAATATGGCTCAGATAAACCCGACACAAGATATGAAATGTCTATCCAACAAAGACAGATTGTAATTGAAGGGCAACAGTGGACTGTTAGAGCCTTTTGTGTTCCTGAAGGGAAGGTTTGTCTGAACCTACGTACGTACTGTGGTACTTGTAGGTATGTACGTACTTGCATCCATGTACCTGCATGTGTATGCATGTATCCGCATGCATATCCTTATGTGCACTAGCAAGTATGTGTGCATATCTCATGTCACCAGTAGGTGCAATCTCAAAGTGAGGAGGAGGGAAACTCCTGGAATGCATATAGCAAAAATATGATCTAAGCACATGACTGTATGATGTTTTGGCCCTACTCTCAAAAGTGACCCCGGCCCACTGGTTTCTACATTATGTGTTTGTCTCTGTTTACATTTCCAAGGATTTCAGACATTTCAGACGTGGTTAAAAGAACTTCACACTGACTGTATGCAGCATAATTTACAACTACTCTTATGTTAGATGGTCAAGAGTAAAGAATCAACTTTGAGAGGGATCTGGACATCTGTGCACAGAAACCCATAATATTATTCTTGTCATAATAGAAAATGATACCTCAGTTGTACTTGTTTAGTAAGTACCTGGGATGGTACATACTTGTACATACAGTAGAACCTCGTTAGTAAGAACACTGTTAATGAGTAATACCTGGTTAGGAAGTACAAGGATATGATGCCCCAGCTTATAACCCATAATCCTAATCTATATGGTTAGCAAGTACTACTGATAGTGAGTAGCAATTTGGAAGGTCCCTATAGGTGTACTCACTAACGAGGTTTGACTGTAGTTAGTAAGACTCCTCTCTCTCTCCCTATCTCATTTACAGTACTCGAAAGGACACTGGTAGCAAGTTCCACTGTAGTCATTTAGTGGTACTTGCTAACCAAGTTCAATTGTGGTAAACACCACTCTAGCACATCTTTTTAAACTGTTGTGATGTTTTCATGAGAAAGTTGCTAAGCACTGCTTGTGTGTACATTGCATCTCCCACCTCACGTAGACTGTACTTGGAGAACATGAGAGGGGAGTGCTGACTTCAGCTGTGATGGGGTCTCATCAGTCAGAGCTGACAATGACCTGGTCTGCGCATGGCCTGCTGTTGGCACCTCAGTCTGAGCCATGGGGGGAGGTTAATTTGGCCGATGTTATTCAGACCCTGTGTGAAGAAGTGGGAGGGAATTCCGAGGACTTTGTCGTTGGATATGCCACTTGCACCTCTGAGGAGCAAATGAAAACTTATTCATATTCTTGGAACAGAATGGTAATTTATCTAGTTGAGTAGAGAATTGATTTGTGATTCATGTTGCCTTTCTACTAATGGTTATTTCAATGTATTGTGTATCACACATACACACATACACACATACACACACATGCATGCGCGCGTGCGCACACACACACACACACACACACACACACACACACACACACAAACACACAGCTCACTACATTGGGAAAAATCCGCACAGCATCAGCTGACATCCTGAATGAACATGGTGGGCAGTTGTACGATCCAAACCTCCTCCAGTACACCTGGATTGTGGACTTCCCCCTCTTTCTACCAGCTGACAAGTCAGGTACAGTCTCTGGTATGCATCTTTGCTTCATTGCAGTTTCAACATGCACCATCATATTATACTGATAGAGTTTCTGTATGTTTGATTCACAATTGAATTGTTTCGTTAAGGACTTGTGGCATACAATCAGCTGTTGAACTGTGTGTATGTGTGTATGTGTGTAGTGTTGCATAGCCCAGACTGCTATTTTGCCTCCTGTTTCAGTGACTATGATAGTTACCGATTCAGGAGGTGAAATAGTGGTTTGGGCTATGCAAGACTAGTGTGTGTGTGTGTGTGTATGTGTGTGTGTGTGTGTGTGTGTGTGTGTGTGTGCGTGTGCGTGTGCATGTGTGGCCATGTATCTATGTTATACATGTGTCTTCTAGACAAGACAGAGCTATTATACCACGTGTGTTGATCTTCGATCAGGCTTTGCAAATTTTCAGCGCACGTGCACGTTGGCCGATGCTATATGACGCCTACAACATGGCGTACTGGACACGCCCCGAATTCGAAGTCGGTCCGAAAGCTTCTAGCTCCCAATTAGAAAGTAACGGATTGTCTCCGTGCTTTGTGAAATTACTATTCGATACTCTTGTTGCATCTAAGAAGAAAGAGCGACATTCTGCCGAATGTTCTCTGGAAACCTTCCAAGAACTGCTCCTTTGTTTGGCGTGTCCTTCGAATGGAGAGATCATCGTTGGCTTTGATTCCAAAGAGCTTCGCTCCCTCAAAGCATCGACTGAGCGAGTGGCTGTATTGTGGCTATCCGCTGTTCCATGGCCTTGGCAGCCAGCCGGGTCTGAAAAGGACAGCTTCTCTTTGGACTCTTTCCCAACCTACAGCCCGGCCGTAGAGCTGGATATTAAGTGCCCCGATCTTGCAAGAGGAGAAGATGCCTTCCTTTCAACGACTTCCCTGAAAATAGGAAAGAGTTCCAGCAAACCTGAAGCTCCTACTGCATCGCAACTAGTTTTGAGTTTCAAGGAACTCGTTGCCAACACCTATCCCGTGCCATCCGCCGGTGAAGTCTTTGAAGACCGCGAATGGACAGCAAAACATGGGAAACGCGTGTATTCCTTTAAATGGGACAAGAGGACTCTCATTTCTTTTTACAACAACTTCGAAACTTGCAGCAAACCGTCCGACAACGCTCCCTTATTCGCCGTTGATTGTGAAATGGTAAGAACCGCCAACGATATAAAGACATTGGCTAGAGTGTCCATTGTTGACCAGAGAGGCCGTTGTGTGTATGACACCTATGTTAAACCATCTGAGCGGGTCACAGACTACCGAACTAAATACAGCGGTATCACTGCCAAAACCCTGAAAAGAGTAACCACTAGTTTGGAGGACGTGCAAGAGAAGCTCCTCAATTTGTTGCCAAAGGATGCTATCCTTGTTGGACAATCCCTGGAAAGTGACTTTCTTGCCTTGAGGTTTGCTCATCCATACGTCATTGACACAGCAACCATCTTCATTCCTTCATGTGGTGCCAGAAAGCCTCCATTGTCTTCTCTAGCTAGTGGCGTCCTTGGCAAAGAGCTCAAACGAGGAGAGTCTGGTCACGACTCCATCACTGATGCACTAACATGCCTGGAATTGGTGCAAGCTAAAATTTCTGCCTCAAGTAGCCGTATGATAGCACCTAGTATACATAGGGACGAAATGAATACACTTTTTGATGTCCTCCACGATCTGAAAATACCCTCAGTAATGATAGGCTCAGCTCGCCTTATAAGGAGATGCTTAACTTCCAGCACTTTCCTTCACACAGCAGCGAATGATGATTATGCTCTCAAGTGTGTTGACTCCCTTTCATCAGTGCAGTTTGGATGGCTACAGCTGCAAGACTACGAGGCTAACCCTGCTGTGTTTGAATTTTTCCGCTCAGTCAAGATGCCTATTGGAAGGTCAGTGAAGTCCATTGTGTCCAGTGTGGCTGCTGGAACGTTTTGCGTGCTTGTGTTTGGAGGAAGCTGTAAAGTAGCTGGTTCTCAACTGCTACGATCACTGGTTTTCATCAAGTCTTAGATTTGGTTTAGACAGACTGAGTACAGAACATTTATATTTAGATGTATGTTTGAAATAGTGGATAAATACATTGCATTTATTTTTCTACCATTGTATTACCCTACATGCATTAGATAATCATGTTGTATAGGATTATATAGCTGTGTCAGCAAATGACTGAAATGCATGTGAACATTGAGCAGAATTTAATAATCATAGCGTCATTATTTCAGAAATGAAAGAGAAACTTTCAACCTATATATGCATGGTCTTCAGCTGCTTTGGTGTGTAGATACCAAATTAGCCATGATATGAGATTGGTTTTGTAGCACTAGTCCACATGGAGTGGTTACCGTAACTGTGATAAACCAACGATCAAAAATGTAGAACCATACAAAATTTCACATGTGCCACTAAATTGAAGTTAAACCTACCAATCCTCTACATAACTTATACAGACTGTCAGTATAAAGTCAAATTATATATATTAAAATATATAAATATTGGTTCAACTACCGGGTAGTAAAATCAATACTGTAACTGTTGACATCGCAAACTTGTAATCTTAAAAATTGCAATTGATGTTCTTTGGCAGAAATTGCAAGGGTGTGAGTGTGGTTGTGCACATAACTGTAATATTGTTTTGTATACATGTGTGTGTGTGTGTGGTGTGTGTGTGTGTGTGTGTGTGTGTGTATGTGCGCCTGCATGTATGCATGCGTGCATGCATGGCAATAACAGAATCAGTAGGGACAAAGTTTCCATTGTTGCTAATGTTTACAATTCACTTGTTGCTTGTTGTTATGTGATGGGAGGGGGGGTCAGGAAATCTAGTGGTTGATTGTACCTGACCCATAATTTTTCTGTATCCCCCAATGATGTGTATATGCATAATGCATATATATGCATAATATTATGTACAATATGCATGGGAAGTATGGGTTTATGTAGTCCTCACAATTCACGTGCTATATAGGTGTCCTAATATGTACTAGTACATAGCGTAATTGGCAATTTGTGAGCCTGAGGGAGACTGCTAAGTAGGCGAATTGTAAAAACCATTTGACAATGTCTACGAAGAAGTCATGAAATAGAAGTGATACGTGAGCAATAATAATTACAGGTCTTGGAATAGAAATTTGGTACAGAGCATCAAGAACAGAGATGAGATGGAAAATAGGGAATTAGTGATAAATACATGGACAACATTTAGAGCAAGGGCATAAGTAATAAAATGTACATGATTGATCTGTGCAATGAAATGATCCCATATAAGGTAGTATGGAGCGAGCTGATGTTGTGAAAGTTATAAAATGATTGCCAATTTATCAGAGGGGTGCTGCATACATTTGACTAGAAAAAGGATATCTTCTATCTTAATCTGTGAAATTATGTGTGCATAATTGGCTCAAGCCTATTAGATTCCAAATAGCTTAGCGGCCACAAACAGGTGGATCTTCTACTTATAACAGCAAGCCATATGGGGTGCACATTTTTGGCATTTTGAAATTTTGATTTACCAAAATATCCAGAAATGGACCTTTGAGGACTATAATATTATGTACTGGTTGTCCAGTTCTTCTTATACACAAAACAGTCATGCACTCGATGGAACATGTAAACTTTAGGGAGGGGGGCAGTGTGTGTAGCATGCAATTGAATGAATATTCCTTTAATACTGCTTGAGAGGCAGCATCAATTTTTTGGTTAAATTTTTGCATATTGAAATGATGTCACAGCAGACATGCAGTAGTTTTACCTTAAAATTCGTGAAACATCATATATTTTAAAAATTTTGGGAGCATTTTCAGTATTTAGTGTTGGATTTCCATTGTAAAGTCATGGTAAACTAGTATTATTGTATAAGATTTTAGGGGGGACGGTGCCCCCTCAACTAAAATTTAGGGGGTCAACTGCCCCCCTGCTCTGCTGCCTATGCAAAATTTATTTCATTTGGTTTGAAAGTAAAAGTTTTAAATTAGTTGAGTTTAATTTTAGTTAGTTAAGTTTTCATTTTGTTTCATTTAGTTTACTGGGTGCCTTTATAGTAGCCTCTGGCTATTGGCCTCCCCAGTTTAAATAAGATCCCCTGATACCCTGATACCCTGATTTGAAGTATATATACCGTTATGTATGCACTCAAATTTTCATCATGATGGTATACTTTCTATTTTGTGGACTGTCCGTATGGACACGGACCGAGTGTGCGGACCGTGTAAACAGAAGTTCCCGGACTGTGGACAGATTCTAGCATAGACTATAGGTGTAGGGTCAAGTATCTATGCTAGTTGGGCGTAGCTGACAAATTCTCATTCGGGGGCCAACCAAGATTTGTCTGACGGCTACGCCAGACCTATTGCTAGACTAGACTATTTAAGGGCAGCAATTTGCCCAGAGATAGAGCTCTCACAGCTCTGCTGTTGAATTGAAACTGTTCTTATTGTGTGTGAAACGTGCAGAAATTGATTCAATTGGTTCATTGAAATCTTTAGAGTTGGTTTTATATTTAGGTGAATGGTGACCTTTAGAAAGACTGTTTATGGTTCAAGGCCTTTTAACAGCTCATGCATTGTTGAGCTGTTATGTTTTAGGTATCCAAAAGTTCGCATTTTAGAGTGCGCTAATAATTGTTCCTATTTTTGTATGAGTCCGCGTCCGCACAGACGGTCCACAAAATAAGTACCCATTTTCATGGATCGGAAGTCATTGACGTGTGAAAATTTTAAGAAAATGGCTGTCTAAAGAACCGGGGTTGTCAAGAAGCACTGCAGCGCTGTCGTTTTATTATTATTATTATTATTATTTCATAACTTTACAGTCACATAGCAGTGACTGAGGGACAAACACCGAATACAATGGTGAAGCCAGGGGGTGGGGGTGGACATAAAATTTAAGGTGAAGTTAATTAAAAGTGACATTGTTATAGAGCATACATGTAGACCTGGAAATATAAATACAGGAAAGAAATAGATTATGATATAAGTGAGGGATGCTGTGAGAGAAATTAGGCAGATTGTGGGAAAACATTGTGTAAAAAGGCTTAAATTATAAAATGATACAAAACACAGAGAACAGATTCTGAAATGAAATGTAAAAACGTGGATTAGTGATGGTAAGCTCTTACTAGACAACATTTAGAACAAGGGCATAGGTAATGAAATGTACATGGCAGATCTGAGCAGAAGTTTTCGATGATGTGGTACCGGAAGTTATTATAAAGTAATTTCTTAAAATAAAATTAATTTTTAAGAAATTAATTTTTCTCTCAATATGACTTTTATCCACAAACAGACGAAGTTTATATCAATAAAAGGCTAATTTAAAAGGAAGTTAAGGTTAAAGGAAAATCCGCGAAGATTTGAATGCCGCCAGCCTATTCTTGCGTATATACACCTATATCAAGTGTAATTTGGAAGTTACACGCCATTTGCTTGTGATTTGGGCAACTTGTATCATGGCTTACTGTACGCGCCCTAACAAGACCGAACTTGCTCCTAGATGTTCTAGCTCCCACTGGCAGTCAGAAAGCGACGTAACGACTCAGTCTTTGGAATGCGTTGTGAGATTACTATTCGATACTCTTGTTGCATCTAGTAATTTAAAGAAGAAAGAGCGACTTTCCACAGAGTGTTCTCTACAGACTTTCCAAAAACTGCTCCTTTGTTTGGCGTCTTCGACCGGAGAGAACATCGCTGGCTTTAATTCCGAAGAGCTTCGTTCCCTCAAAGCAGCGACTAAACGAGTGACCGTGTTGTGGCTATCCGCTGTTCCTTGGCCTTGGCAACCAGCCGAGTCAGAAGAAGACAGCTTCTTTTCCGACTCCTTCCCGACCTACAGCCCGGCTGTGGAGTTGGATATTCCATATCCTGATTTCGCGAGAGAAGAAGATGCCTTCCTTTCGACGACTTCCTTGGAAATAGGAAAGAGTTCATTGACAAGCAGACGTAAATCTCCTACTGCATCGCAACTAGTTTTAAGTTTCAAGGAACTCGTTGCCAACACCTATCCTGTACCGTCCGCCGGCGAAGTTGTTGAAGACCACGATAGGACGGCAAGACACGGGAAACGCGTGTATTCCTTTAAATGGGACAAGAAGACTTTTGTTTCTTTTTACAACGACTTCGAGATGTGTAAGAAACCGTCCGACAGCGCTCCCTTATTCGCCGTTGATTGTGAAATGGTAAGAACCGCCAGTGATATGATGACATTGGCTAGAGTGTCCATTGTCGACCAGAGAGGCCGTTGTGTGTATGACACCTATGTTAAACCGCCTGAGCCAGTCACAGACTACCGAACGAAATACAGCGGCATCACTGCTGGTACACTGAAAAGAGTGACCACTGTACTGAGGGACGTGCAAGAGAAGCTCCTCAGTTTGTTGCCAAAGGATGCTATCCTTGTTGGACAATCCCTGGATAGTGACTTTCTTGCCTTGAAGTTTGCTCACCCGCACATCATTGACACAGCAACCATCTTCATTCCTCCACATTGTATCATAAAGCCTCCACTAGCTTTCCTAGCTAGTAGCATCCTTGGCAAAGAGCTCAAACGAGCAATGTCCGGTCACAACTCCATCACTGATGCACAGACATGCCTGGAATTGGTGCAAGCTAAGATTTCAGCCTCAAGTAGCTGTATGATAGCACCTGGTATATATAGTGACAAAGCAAATATTACATTTTTTGACGTCCTTCATGATCTGGAAATATCTTCGGTGATAATAGGCTCGGCTCGCCTTATAAAGAAATACTTAACTCCCAGCACTTTCATTCACACAGCAGCACGTGATGAATACGCTCTCAAGTGTGTTGGCTCCCTTTCATCAGTGCAGTTTGGATGGCTACAGCTGCAAGACTGTGAGGTTAACTCTGCTATGGTTGGATTTTTTCACTCATTCAAGGTATCTCAAGGGAGCTTGAGATCAATTGAAAGGAATGTGAAGTCCATTGTGTCTAGTGTGGCTTCTGGAACGTTTTGTGTGCTTGTGTTTGGAGGAAGCTGTAAAGGTTCTCAACTGCTGCGATCACTGGTTTTCATCAAGTCTTAGATTTGGTTTAAACAACACACAGAACATTTTAGTTGTATAATTGTTTGAAAATAGTGGATAAATATATTGCATTTATTTTAATTTCTACCATTATATTACACTCACATGTGTTAGATATTGCTGTACAGGTTTATGCTGCTTCAATGAATGTATGGAAATGTGAACATTGAGCCAAATAATCGTAGCATAATATTATTATTTCAGAAATGAAACGGAAAATTTCAACCTAATAGATCTTCAGCTGATCGGGTAATGTAGATACTGAATTAACTGTGTGAGATTGGTTTTGTAGCACAAGTCCACATGGTGTGGTAACTGTGATGAGCCAACAAGCAAAAGTATGCACCATGCAAATAGAGCGTCTGACATGTGCCACTAAGTTGAAGTTATTGAAGTTAAACATGAGTAATCCTTATGTTCTATAATTCAGTTAAGTGGAAAATCATTCTTACACCTCTGTCACGTACTTGTAATCTCCAAAATTATTGCTCTTTGGCAAAACTTACCAGGGAATGTGGTTGTGCATGACTGTGATGTGGCTTTGTGTACTATGTTGTGTGTGTGTGTGTGTGTGTGTGTGTGTGTGTGTGTGTGTGTGTGTGTGTGTGTGTGTGTGTGTGGCTGGCTGCATGTGTGTGTGTGTGTGTGTGTGTGTGTGTGTGTGTGTGTGTGTGTGTGTGTGTGTGTGTGTGTGTGTGTGGCTGTGTGTGTGTGTGTGTGTGTGTGTGTGTGTGTGTGTGTGTGTGTGTGGCTGTGTGGCTGTGTGTGTGTGTGCGTGTGTGGCTGCAACAGAATATGTAGGAACAAACTTCCCATTGCTGCTAATATTCGAAATTCACTTACACCATAAACATAATGGTCTGACGTTGTTTGTTGTTGTGTGATGGGGGGAGTCAGGGAATCTAGTGATTGATTGTGCCTGAACCATATTTTTCTGTATCCCCTCATGATGTGTGTATGCATGTACTAACTGCTTTGGGAGTATGTGCGTGCTCCAATCCTGTATACATAGGGAATCACAGGTTTATGTAGTCCTTGCAATTCACATGCTATGGGAGAAGGTGTCCTAGTACTATTTGCAGTGTATTTGTGGGGTTGTCCCCCCGCATCCCCACCCCACCCAATGCTATTTGGACCAACTCTGCACTCTTTATAGCAATTTGAAAGTGAATCACTACCTGATACAATGGGTTCCATTGGTGTACCTTTTATACATACCATGTGTTTGGTGGACCATAAGGTTCTAAGGAGGAGAGTAGAAGAGCTGGGAACAAGATGGTGGTACAACTTGTCATTGATGTGTTCTAGTTAAGTGGGTTTTCAGTTGTCATTCTCAGCATATATTGCAGTCATGTGTACTGTGATCTCTGACAGGCATCTTCCTTTGAGCCTCCTAGTATCCCTCCCCTGTAGGCACTTTGGAATCAGCTCATCATCCGTTCACAGCCCCAAGACCTGAGGACCTCCACTTACTGTACTCCAGTCCTGAGAAGGTGATAGGACAGCACTATGACTTGGTCCTGAACGGTGTTGAGCTAGGGGGAGGGTCCATCAGGATACACCAGGCAGACATGCAGGAGAGAATTGTGAGAGAGATACTTGGAAGAGATCCGGAACCTCTTGCTCATCTCTTGAATGCACTGGCTGCCGGCTGTCCTCCACACGGTGGGATTGCACTTGGTGGGTAACGCATGCTTGTTTGCTTCTGTGATTAGCGTATGCGCAATGTGTACTTTGTGTACTTTCTATAGTGGGTATTTTATTTTGTGTAGTAGTACTGTGTAGAGTACCATGTAGTATTGTATAATATTATAATACCATGTAGTACTGTGTATAATACCATGTAATACTGTGTATAGTGATTGTTTTTCGAGGGGTAAAAATTCATTGCTTTCGTGATTTGGAAGGGAGCTGCAAAGTATTTACTCATGAATTTTAAAGTTAGTATTTCTGTAAGTTATATTTCCTTCTGTCATGAACCACGAGCTTTTTACCATGACTAGTCCAAATTTTTTGCATCCACAAAAATTTTACCCCTTGAAAAGTACACTGTCCATAATATTGTGATGATACATTATGAATAATTTTAACACTGACTACATTACATACATATCTACACTGACAATACATAGGCTAGAAAGTTAGCATTGTTTTGTTTTACACTGTATGACCAGGTATTCACCTTGTGTTTTTGTACAGTGTGTGGTTCTATCTGTAGTAGTCAGGGAACCTGCATGCATGATTCACATTAGTCTGGCTTAGCCAACCCAATCTCGCTCGGCCATTTTCGGGGACTGATGTCACCGGGCCAGTGTCCCCGAAAATGGCCAAGCGAGATTGGGTCGGCTATACACCTGACTAGATTCACATGACAAGGTTAAGTACCTCGCTATGCGAGACTATCTGGCATGTGGCATCCTTGCCCCCACTGAAATTGTAGTTTGGCTGCTAGCCCCTTACTTCTCTGCAGCTAGACTACACTGCAATGTGACAAGTAGTCTACACACAGGGTAAGTATCCAGTATGATAACAGTATCAGTTCCATGCAGTTTGCTTCTTTCCACAGCCTGCACACTTATAGACTGAAGTATACAAGCTATGTATGCTTTTGCAATCAATATTGCATGTTCTATTCCTTTGTGTTCTTCAGGCCTGGATCGATACATGGCTGTCCTTTGCAATGCTAAGAGCCTGAGAGACGTTATAGCCTTTCCGAAGTCATTCAAAGGACAGGATTTGTTGACTGGTGCTCCTTCCAATGTACCTCAGTCAGAACTTGATATGTACCATATCACTGTTACTGATTGAAATATACGCTTATGCGCGTTTGTGTAATGTTTTACGCCCTTGGCGGCTAAAAGGGAGGAGGTGAAAATGGCCGTCGAACGGCTACTTCCTTTGTGTGTGTGGATTTTGGTGGGATTGTCTGGCGAGGCGATCGGTGGGACAGATACTTGTTATGACCTTGGATTTTCGTCAAACCTACTGTGTAGTTCATGTGATGATTTGAAGCAGTTCTCCCTCGAGAAACTTCAAGACAGCTGTCGTTCTTGTTGTCAGAAGGAGGATGAGAAGATCAGTATAGCTAAGGTATTGTTATATTGGCCTATATGTTATGCACTTTAGTTACCGTTCAAAATTCCTGCACGCTGTATTCGTTCCCTTATTGCACAGTTATGCGCACGAATCGACAGTTTGTCGTGTTCGGTACTCTCGAGACAACCTGGGGTAGTGTTGATAACTGCCCAACCGCATATAAAAATGGCGTGCGCGCGTTATAATATTGAACCACACAGATATTCCAACCCCTATGGCTGAACCAAAAAGCTGTATGACTCATTTGGAAAATTGTGGATAAGATTTGGCAGCTTTTGACCGCATGAGTTGTGTTTGATCTATATAAGTATTATTATGGTTTGAACCAAGTCCAAACAAATGAAGTAATCATGTTTGTTGGCTAAATATTACCTGAGCAAGATGTCTATGATGATGGAACTAAAGCTTCGATTAGACTGGCATAGCTGACCCATTTCCACCTCAGCCATTTTTTCTTCGTCAAAAGGACAGATACTTGATGCTTATTTAGGAAGTGTGTACCTGGTTCAGTACAGTGTACGGGGATCGAATCATGTACTATTATCTGGAACATGGAATAGTGACTAGTTTGTGACTAAAATGGTGGAATGCATATCTTAGTGTGCCCTCGTTTACCCGACCATGTTTGTTTCTCATAAAATGTGTCGCATAAACCAGGTGTTGAATAAGTCAGGGCAAATTGTACACAGAGTACTAGTAGTGATGGTGATTCACAGTGGACTGTCGGATAAACCAGTTTCGGATAAATCAGGTGTGACTGTACGTACGTAGATGTTTGAAGAAATAGACTTTAACAGAATACGTACCTACAATGGGACCTCCGCAATCTAGCACCTTGATAATCCAGCATCCTCTCTAATCTGACAATGTCCAGAGTAGCAGTCACACGTGCGTACGTATGTCTGATCATAGATGCTGAAAAACCACAGTCCGATTTCACCACTGGATAATCTGACAACCTCTATACACACACCTACGTCTATTTTGATGCCTGTGGAGTGCCAGATTATGGAGGTTTCACTGTACTTCCCTTTCTGTCCCTACCACACAAATACGTATTTCACAAAAATGTTCCCATAGGTTTGTAGGCTGATAGCAAGGACAGACACTGTGTTGCCTGCAATGTACATACTTACTAAGCAAGTTCTACTATAGATACAGAGTAGAGAGTGTAGATGGCCAAATGGTGGGAAGCTCGCCTAATGGTTTTACCATTGAAATAGTAACCTTTCCAAACAGATAGTGTTATGTAGACGTACAAGTCACCTCCTTCCCAAGGATTGAAGTTGTATGTATCAGCTACATGCGTTTTTATGCGTGATATGCAACTCAAGAGCTTTTGCCAATGCCCGTCTGATCTCCCGTGACAAAACCTTGCCCAAGGTGCCTGCTCTCCTGTGACAAAACCTTGAAGGTGACATGCAGTGTTAGTAATGTATGTACTGTACCTTAAGCCTTTACCTTTAGCTGGGGCAACTTCTTTTTTGCGGGAGAAGGTGCCCCTCAATCTTGATCTACTAGGGACCCCCCACCCCCCCCTAGTAGACCAACATTGGTCCCTCAATGTTGGTCTACTCAGTACTGAGTGGGTGTCCCTCTCAGTTGGAGTAGCTTTGTCAGGTTTTATAATTGAAATAATTTTTGGTGCACAAAGCCTGTGCCTGCATACATAGCTTTTCTGATGTTTTTGGCTCTGAGCCCTCTTGGCAAAGGCAGGGCTCTACACTGCTTGCGTATCTCTTTCACAGTAGTATCGTCTACTTGTGTAGATACATATGTATGTGTATTTCAGGTGAAAGAATCAATTGTGACAATGTACATATTACATGTTTACACACATGAGTAGGTGTTGTGACTGTAATAGAATGTACATACTGTAAATGTGGTGTGTGTGTGTGTGTGTGTGTATGTGTGTGTAATGGATTGGGATTAATGTATTCTGTGAGGGTATCTCCTGATGCTGGTCTACTGAGAGGGTGTCCCTCGATGTTGGTCTACTGAGAGGGTGACCCTCTATGCTGGTCTACTGGAGGGTGACCCTCGATGTTGGTCTACTGAGAGGGTGACCCTCGATGTTGGTCTACTGAGAGGGTGACCCTCGATGTTGGTCTACTGAGAGGGTGTCCCTCAATGTAGGTCTACTGAGAGGGTGACCCTCAATGTAGGTCTACTGAGAGGGTGACCCTCGATGTTGGTCTACTGAGAGGGTGTCCCTCAATGTTGGTCTACTGAGAGGGTGACCCTCTATGCGGGTCTACTGAGAGGGTGACCCTCGATGTTGGTCTACTGAGAGGGTGTCCCTCAATGTTGGTCTACTGAGAGGGTGACCCTCTATGCGGGTCTACTGAGAAGGTGACCCTCAATGTTGGTCCACTGGGATCATATTAGTCTGGTCTACTATGACTGTCTTATTCTCACAGCCAGCTACATCTCACATGTTCATCTATGGAACTTGTGTATGTGCGTACATACGTATACACACACAAGATTTGCTGGAC
>CAUJGJ010000083.1:504100-509100 GCA_963170055.1 Halisarca cf. caerulea
AGGACTACAGCACTCATATGCATGCAAGCCTATACGTACAGTAGTGGTGGGTGCGCAGTGCAGTGCATGGAACCTGGAGATAATCTGCATGACACTCAATCTTTGCATGGGCAACAAATATATGAATATAATATATAGTGTCAGATTAACACACAGCATGGCCGGCTGGAGGCCTATAGGCTAGCTGTTGGAGTACACTTGCATATATGGTGCATGACCATACATGCAGGCATATAGGAATGACTTAATTGTACTTTGGTGGGGCTCATTCAATATCATGTGCAATTCATGTGCGGTATAACAACTTCTTTAGTATAATATTATGATCATGCAGGCAAACATTGACTGGAATGAAACATATTGGGGGGGGAGGGCTATAGCCCCTCCAGCCCCCATGGTTCCTAAACCTATGATGACTGTATACCTCATAAGATGCATGGTCAGGTTATACCGTTAGAGTGCATGTTGGTTTATAGATCACAAGGTACAGACTACATGCAGAGGTCCATACACTGTAGTACATATTAAAGTACATGATATACCATGCATGCATGTGCGTTTTAATACTATAATAATAATAATAATACTTTTATATACCTTCCATGTGCAGATTCACCATATATTGTTTCAATGAAAGTACGTTTGGTCCTGTATGGATGGCCATGTTATTTCTACATCACCCCCACACATTAACCCCAACCCAGCTGGTACATGATAGACCATGATGCAAGAATTTAGCAACTTGTGTTATCTGCTAGGTAAGCAAATTTTGATGATTAGAATGTTTGTTTGTACTATGTGCAGAAGCCATGAAAGATGTGTGATGGCTGACAGCTGTGGTGGCTAATTTGTTGTGACTTGCACCTGCATGTTCTCGATCTGCATGATTCAATTACCGATCCAAGTAAATAGAATCTAATCGATGTTTAAACTGCACTAGTGTACTCTGCAGCTCGTTTTTTTCTATTGCATGTGAATTGCAAACGATGCTTGCATATTATATGCAATCAAATACACAATTTAGCATAGTTTGGCAATATAAACAATGTCTGTTCGTTCAAGGGATGGGCCATGCATTACTTACAAAACACAATTTCCCTCAAATAATCACAAAAAAACGCTAATTTATTTGGTCAAAACCTGACATTAAACAGTACTTGAGCATACTCACATGCACTGTACGTCTGATATGTGTTCAGGGAACCCCTCTACTCCGGACACCCTGGGACCTGAGAATACTGTCCTGATTAGTGAGGTGTCCTCATTTCAGGGGTTGAAGATGTAGTATATCAAAGTATAGTGAAGTATTCAGTTCCAGTGGCAAGTGTCCATAGTAGAGGGGTGTCTACAATTCAGGGGGCTGGATTGGAGGGGTCCACTGTACAGCCAGGGCTCATGAACCAATATAACCACTAATACATACATGGTTGGTGCATGTGTTCCATAGAAAATTAAACTGTGAGGACTTGAGAATTAATTGTAAACTTTCACAATGCTTGCCATTTGTTAATGTACGTATGTATATTAAATTTCAAGAATTGACTCAAAAGGATTATGCATGTCCCTCAAATCATATAAGGACATGATACCATAGACCTCTCTACACCAGGCACTTGTGGTCCCATAATAATTACCTCTCACAGGGTCAACACATTCGGAACATCAGGACAACTCAGTTCTATTCAACTTTAATTTCCCATTTGTTCTTACTATATATAGTACATACAAATAAGGCCATAATATATTTCATGCTATTATAATGTGCTTATATTACACAAATTGTTTTCACAATGCGATAAATCAATCCTGTAATACTGTAGTACAATAGTATACTGTAATACACTGTATAATGTTACTGCACCAGGAGTACTGGGTACAGAAGTCAAACGAAAAACAAACTGTATTGAATACTGTCTACCTGTGATCACAACATTGATAGCAAACAAACGATGGCAACCAATAGTGCAAGAATATCCCAAAGTCAGTGATAGTTCACAAAAAAACAACACACAGTAACAGAGTACATACACATAATATAACAGGAACAGATGGTGAATAACAAGTAAACAAGAAACAACCAACAATAAGAACAAGACAAAGGATAAAGAATTACAAGTAATTAAAATCAAGTTGAACAAGTTTTACACAAATGATGTCCAGGTATCGGTGGAAGGATTGAAGCAATCCATGGAGGGTAGAAATCCCCATGTGGAGTACCCTCCAATGATGTAGATGAGGCCGTTGTACTTCACTGCACGTGCTCCACAGCGAGGAACACTCATGGATACACATTCGGACCAAGTGTTGGTTTTCGGGCAATAGGCCTCCACTGATTTCAGTATGGCAGAACCGTCATAGCCTCCAAATACATAGATCCGATTACCGAAAGACACAGCAGCTGCACCTCTACGTGGGTAGAGCATTGGGGAAACAGTACGCCAACAATCATCGCTGATGGAGTATTCTTCGACCGATGAGAGGCATTGCTGGTAGTTGGTCCCACCAATGGCATAGATGTCACCATCGTGTTCCACTGCAGCCAGGTCAGCTCGAACATGAGCCAAAGGATGACGTGCAGACCATTCCTTCCGGGTGGAGTCAAATGCCATAAGGCTAGACATGGCAACTGACTGATGACAACCGCCAAGTATATATATACTGTCATTGGTAGACACTACAGCAAACTCTGATTTAGCAGTCGGCAAGAGATTGTTTGATGGTGTTGAGTCCAGGCTGTCTGGGGTGACTTCTTCCCAGTTGTCAAGCGTCTGAGATCCATTGCTTCCTCCAAACGCATACACAACATTGTCGATTGCTCCTCCATCAAATCGTCCTCGCTTCTGAAGCATGTCAGGCAAAGAGGCCCATCCTTTCTCTTCTGAATAGATTTCAACTGACGAAAGGCACCCGTCACGATTGTAACCACCGAAAACAACAATCCCATCACTTGTGGGTGTACATCCAAAGCTGCTTCTGGCTTCTCTCATCGATGGGAGGAAATGGAGATTCGAGTAAGAATCCATGAGGATACCTGTAGTTGGACTTGGCGTTGACTGCAGTCGCATATCAGGATGCTGGTACACCACACTCAATGTAACAAAGGTCTTTCCGGTGTATACCAGAGCAACTGAGCAGGATCGCTGAACAGACTCAGCCACAATGATGGGTTTCTCAGATTCTTTGGGTCCATCAAGTACAAGCTGACGTGCAGGGCTACTCTTGTGGGGGTACAATGATCCCTTCTCGCAATTTGACTGGGAGAAGGGACTAGGCCTGACAGGAGACTCGAAATGAGAGAACTCGTTCGTCATCAGAGGTTGGGGTTGCCAATCAAGTGAGAACGATTCGTTGGCGTACATAGTCACAGTTTGCTCAAATGTAGAAGACGACACACTGTCCGAAAGCAAAAACCTCTCGAAAACAGCGAATAACATTTTTCTTTTTCCTTCTTCAGACAATGAATCTCCGTCCGTTGGGATGTTTACGTCGACGTTCAGCCTCTGGAGAGAAAGGACTTCATCCGTCTTCACTACTTCTGAGAAATTTCCTCTGATAAAGTCGTGTAGGGTTCGTACGGTTGGGTTGGTACGGCCGACCGTCTTCACTAAAAGGCGGTACCACACGAACGCAGTAATAATTGTTACGTTCTCCGACATGTAGCGAAGGCATTCTTCCGCAGCGCTTGGATACTGTAGGATTTGAGCTACTTTCAAGACCTCGCCAACGTTAGCGTCTGTGAATCGAAGAGGGCCTCCGTAGACATGGTCCACGATTGACTGGAAGGTCTCCGAGTGATCACTAAGATGTCTCAACTGGATGCAGTAACGCCGACATGAATTGGCATTTGAAGATGATACTTTTCTAATCTGCTCTTGAACAAGAGGAATAGCCGCTGCTAAAATACAGGCGTGTACCTGGACGGTCGTTGGCCCCACGACGACGTCCAAATCACAAAACTGGCCTAAATCCTTCCATCCACGCAACTTAGAGAGAATCACTGATTCACGATCAGAGAATTGGTCTTCTTCCATCTCTGTTTGAATTCGAATCTTTCGAGGGTGTTCTTATACCGAAGATTGATTTGATAGGAGGACCCGCGCTTATTGCACGTGTTGTGGTCTGTGATCTCGTGACCAGTTCAGAGAAACGCATTGGGCGTGTAGACTCATAGGCGTTTATTTCATTTAAGCGCTCCTTTTCCTGTTCTTTGAGGTTGAAGGACTTGTTCCACTGTTAGTGTTCTACGAGTCGACAAGCTATCGGAGATTACCTGAGAATACAATGCAAGGACTGGGGAAGAATGCTGGTGCCAACACTCTCTTCTACGGGTCAGTCCACGATAGCACAACACACAGAACGTTGGAGACCAAGTTAAAGAAGGCCTACTGGGAAACGAAGCAAACCTTTATCCAGAAGTTGGGCAAAGATCAAGACGAACACGTTGTGGCAAGTGATTCGGATATCGACCTCAGACTCGAGGTAATTCCCCTCAGAACCTCAGTAATGTGCCACATGTGTGCCACTTGATATCTTGGACATAATATTACATAATTTGATATCCTAGAGATAAATATCAGACGTGGTCCGTTAGTGCGTGTTAATTTTTCAGTGAGCCTTCGAGTGATTATATCATTGCAGACAGAGCCAGTGGATATACGTACGTACATATGCTGTTTGCCGTGGTGTTCATGTGCAAGGGTCAATATGGCTATACTACAGATAGATGAGGGACGCAGAACATAACCCATAAATTCGTGGCCATCTTGGGGTAACTCAACTGACATAGTGCTACCCGACTTAAATGTACATATATGCAACATTTGTGAACTGTTTTTTTTTTTCCAGGTTCTATTGCTTCCAACATACATAGCTACATTCATTTGCCACTATGCTGTGGAAAATCATTACACAGGGGACACCAAATATTCTTCGATACATCAGAAATTGACTATAACCCGTTACACTTTCATAAAGAACATTGACTGAGTCACATTAATTTA
>CAUJGJ010000083.1:516600-526600 GCA_963170055.1 Halisarca cf. caerulea
GATTGTGTATAATAATATTTATATTCTGTAAGATCTGCTGACCTAGCCATTGCCATTCACTGCACTGATCTGCACCTGACCATCTCCTAGGCAACATGTTGCTGCAGATGAATGGAGCATTTTCCATTAGTTGTGTGGCTGCTTGCTACAAGCATGCAACATTTCAACATACTCTGAGCAACAATGTTGACACAACATGCATGCTGCCCCAGTAATGTTGCCTGTACCCCATTTTAGGCATGATACATAAAACAACACTTCTTTTATATAGTAGTAGTAGTAGACCATGATGGCGAATTCCGAGGGCCTATAAGCAAGTTTCTGTTTCCAGTGTAACATGCCTAAATGAGGTATATACAACTAACTTGTATCCCGTGGCAACAGATATTATAAGTTTTCCTATGAAGTAGTGGGGAGAAGGGACTAGGGTAAAGTCATGCAGACATAGTGCTATTTGCAGGTTGTTGTGTCCTTCTGATCAAAAGGCAAGGTATCATGACATTGTTAAAGGTCAAATTTAAAGCAAGGAAGCCTCTCTTGGTCAAGAAGGCCATAGCCTAAAGTATCAGATTCTAATAGATCACTGACTCTATATTATGGTGGTGTACTGGAATTGGGTATGGAAGTTTCAGTGCACGGTCGGATTGTAAAGTGAGTGGTCCATCTGCTACATGTGTATGGTCTGTCTAGACATTGGATGAT
This sequence comes from Halisarca cf. caerulea, assembly GCA_963170055.1. NCBI lineage: Eukaryota > Metazoa > Porifera > Demospongiae > Chondrillida > Halisarcidae > Halisarca > Halisarca cf. caerulea. The sequence goes on from CAUJGJ010000083.1 coordinate 517,303, forward strand.
CCACAGGAAAATACTCTGTACGTGCACTGGTGCACAAAGACCGCAGATTATCCTATTTTTCCACAGGTGTGTGTGCATGTGTGTGTGTATGTACACGTGTGTGTGTGTGTGTGTGTGTGTGTGTGTGTGTGTGTGTGTGTGTGTGGTGTGTGTGAGTGTGTGGGTGTGTGCATGTGTGTGCATGTGTGTACTTGCATGTGTGTATGTGCCTGTGTATGTGTTTGTGTGTGCTTGTGTGTTTACTTGTGTGTTTATGTATGCATGCATATTTGTATGTGCGTGTTTGTATGTGTGTGGCATGTTTGTGCCTGTGTATGGGTGTATGTGTGTGTGTGTGTGTGTGTGTGTGTGTGTGTGTGTGTGTGTGTGTGTGTGTATGTGTGTGTATGTGTATATGTGTGTACATGTGTGTGTGTGTGTGTGTGTGTGTGTGTGTGTGTGTGTGCTTGTGTGTTTACTTGTGTGTTTATGCATGCATGCATATTTGTTTGTGCGTGTTTGTATGTGTGTGCATGTTTGTGCGTGTGTATGGGTGTATGTGTGTGTATATGTGTGTGTGTATGACATAATGTGTGTGTGTGTGTGTGTGTGTGTGTGTGTGTGTGTGTGTGTGTGTGTTAAAATATTTTTTTGTGTTTCATATTATGCATGCGAATGTGCATGAGTGCATGCATGGCATATTTGTGTGTGTGCATGTGTGTGTGTGTGTTCATGTGGGTTTTGGTGTGGATTTTGGTGTGCATGCGTTTATACAGTGTTGGCAAGTAGGTCATCATAAGATGTAGTATATACATATGTGTGCAATGTAGGAATTTGCAGTGTGCACTCACTCCAACTATAAACTCTGTCTAGCCCTATGTACCTGTCTAACCCCATGTGGGAATAGCCCTATGCTCGTCAACATTGCCCTTCGCCCATCTAGCCCTATGCCTGTTATACAACTTGCCCTTGTTTTAAGTGTTTTTGGAGGATGTTCTTGATAAAGCCTGTCTACACAGTCTTGTGGCAATTCACTATTGTTTTACCATGAATGGTTGAATTTTATATATGCAGTCATAGTATATGTATCCTCACATGTCCCTCTCCCTCCACTACTTCTCACAGCACCATACATCCATTGACTAGCCCAAGTGATCATTACAAGAAGAAGCTACTAATAGGAGTTTAAAGAGCTTTGACTCTTGCATGTCTCCGGTTTTAAATTAGAGAAATAGATCCAATAATGTACTGTGGACTATTGTGTTTATCCCACAATTAAATAATTATAATATTTTGCAGATATAATTATATTAAGGTGAATTTATTTAGTATTATTCATTCATAATTTGCATGATTTACTTTTACTGTCAACATGTCCAATTAAAATAATGGTTAGCATCACCAATTATAAGAATGGTTAGCATCATTGAAGTGAAAAAAGAAAAAAAAAGGAAAAAAAGTCCACCCAATCGAGGTCCCAGATCATTAGGGAGAGCCCTAGAGTAATGTACTCATTCTCTTGTATCTCGAGAAGACATTATCAGTATTAGGTGGGAGACCAGCCGCGAGACCCAAAGCTCCCCCCATACGATTCTTTGTACAGGGGTATTGCAACTGACCACTGAGGAACAATTTTTTTTCAGAAAGAAAATCCGAAAAAGTGCCGGAACGTGATTCGAACCTAAGCCTTGGACCTCAGCTCTAATACCTAGTCACGGGGATACCCGCTATGCCACCGGGACCTTCTGAAAAATATATGATTAAAAGTGCTATTTATAGTTAGCCTATTTCCATAGCCCCTATACCCAAGTATGGAGCACATACTTGTGCATAGATTTGCACGTGAGCGACTGCGCCTACTATAGCCGCGAAGGAAGTTTCTAGCGTCAGTACGATGTGCTTAGACGCTTCCATGAGAACTTCTCTGACTGTCCGTCGAAGATGGACATCTTTTTGGACACTTGCTGGTGACACTCGACCACAAGTTTGCTTCTGTAATTTATTTCGGAGAAGAAGGACAGGTCAGGCTGTCGACGGTCCCTGAGAGAACGCGCTTCAGGGTCACGTCACCGCGTCTAGTGACGATTTCCTACTCAGTCCCAAGGCAAGATATCATCGTTAAGCTCCAACTCAAAGCAAGGAAGCCTCTTTTGGTCGAGATGGCTACAGCCTAAAGTATCTAACAGATCAATGACTCTGTGTTATAGTGGCGTACTTGAATAGGGCAAATTTCGGTGCACGGTCGGATTGTAAAGTGAGTGATCCGTCTACTACATGTGATGATCTGTCTAGACATTGAGTGGTCCTCAGGAAATACTCTGTGCACTGGTACACGAAGACCACGTGCACGGATTATCCCATTTTTACACGGCCGTGTGTGTGTGTGTGTGTGTGTGTGTGTGTGTGTGTGTGTGTGTGTGTGTGTGTGTGTGTGTGTGTGTGTGTGTGTGTGTGTGTGCACGTGTGTGTATGTGTGTGTGTGTTCATGCGGGTTTTGGTGTGTACATAATATTATGTATAGTCTTTCAAGTGTCAGTGAGTAGGTCATACATACGAATCAGATGTAGTATATACATATGTGTGGGATGTAGGAACTTGCAGTGTTCACTCGCTCCAACTATAAACTCTGTCTAGCCCTATACCCGTTCAACCTCATGTAGGTATAGCCCTATGTTCGTCAATATAGCCCTATGCCTGTTACAACTTGCCCTTGTTTTAAGTGTTTATGGAGGATGTCTTTGATAAAGCCTTTTGCACAGTTTTGTGTCAATCCTATATTGTTTTACAATGAATGGTTTTATACATGCAGTCATAGTATATGTATCCTCAAATGTCCCTTTCCCTCTGCTACTTCTCACAGCACCATCCATTAACCGTCCAATTAAAAGTGATCATTACAAGAAGAAGCTACTAATAGGAGTTTAAATTACGGAACTTTGACTATTGTTACTGCATGGTTTAGAGAAAAAATGTACTGTGGGCCATTGTTTTTATCTTGCAATTTATGATGTAATATACAATCTGCAGATAAATTTGATTTAATTTATATAATTATTTTCACTAGCTGTATGATTTACTTAAAAAGCCCTCATGATATGGTTAGCATTGGTTATAGTCATGATTCTCTAATTTAAAGGAAATAAAATATTATAAAGGAAAAAAGTCCATCCATGCAGTCCAAGTCCCAGATCCTTAGGGGAGCCCTAGAGTAAACTTCAAAGTAAGGAAGCCTATATTTTTGATAGGATCGAATTTAAAGCGTTCACAACCTGATCGAGGTATACGTATGCAATAGATAAATGACTGCTCTATACAGTAGTGGCATAGAAGGGCAAGATTCAGTGCACGGTCGGATTGTAAAGTGAGTGGTCCGTCTACTACATGTGCATGGTCTGTCTAGACATTGAGTGGTCCTCAGGAAATAGTCTGTGCACTGTTGCACAAAGACCACGGATTTCCCTAACTTTACACGGCTGTGTATGTGTGTGCAAGTTCGTAATTGTGTGCATACATGCATGCTAGCGTGAATGTATGACATTGTGTGTGTGTGTGTGTGTGTGTGTGTGTGTGTGTGTGTATGTGTGTGTGTGTATGTGTGTGTGTGTGTGTGTGTTTGTGTGTGTGTGTGTGCATACATGCATGCTAGCGTGAATGTATGACATTGTGTGTGTGTGTGTGTGCATACATGCATGCTAGCGTGAATGTATGACATTGTGTGTGTGTGTGTGTGTGTGTGTGTGTGTGTGTGTGTGTGTGTGTGTGTGTGTGTGTGCATGTGTGCACATTCATAATTGTGTGCATACATGCATACTAGCGTGAAAGTATGTATGTGTGTTTGTGTGTGTATGTGTGTGTGTGTGTGTGTGTGTGTGTGTGTGTGTGTGTGTGTGTGTGTGTGTGTGTGTGTGTGTGTGTGTGTGTGCATGTGTGTGTGTGCATGTGAGTTTGTGTGTGTGTGTGTGTGTGTGTGTGTGTGTGTGTGTGTGTGTGTACATGTGTGTGTGTGTGTGTGTGTGTGTGTGTGTGTGTGTGTGTGTGTGTGTGTGTGTGTGTACATGTGTGTACGTGTGTGTGTGTGTGTGTGTGTGTTCCAGACTAATGTGCACCAGGATATATGCATGGGGTATGTACTCATGGTGGTGCTGTATTTGAGAATATAATATGTATATATATATTATAGTTATATCATGGTACAAATATGATATCCAGGTTAATGCCCAAGACCAAGGCAAAGCCGAGGACACGGGTGGTGACCTGGATATCATGTGAGTGAACCGGGATATAACTAACTTCTATCCCATATGCAAATTGATTTTGAATTTGAAGACTTCATTGACAAAAATTGATATCATTAACACCAAATTGACTCTATTAACACCTGGTAGTTTTTACCTGGGGGGGGGGGGGGGGGGGATAACCATACATACCCATGCAGTTTTTCCTTTGATCTTTTATAAACTGGGATAGAAATATATATTATTATATAGAAAGGACACAGACTCCATGCCAATCCATGGCCCATCTTGGTACTGTACAGTCTTGTATTACATGTAGTGATGACACGCATGAAATATCCCAAACATGGCCGGCCAGGCATACCTGGCCATATTGTATAGGGTCCAATGAGTTTCCACTCCAATACATACAAGGACCACCTGCATGTCCACAGAGACTACAATCGCTTGGCTCCTTGAGTGGCCTTCATACACAGATTTCATGTCATATTACATGTATACGCACAAGTATGTACGTAGTTGTAAAATGCATCGTCAATCCTTTAACAGTTTACAAGGAAAAAGAAAATCAAAAATAGACAAAAACATTCAAAAATGAAGTATGATTGAACAAATTGGCATCTAAATGTAAACTAATCACGATTTAATGAAAACCAGTGATCGTAACAGCTGAGGATCAGTCTCCTCACCACTTCCTCCAAAAACAACTGCACAAAGTGTTCCAGCAGTCACACTGGACAGGAAGAACTTCACAGCACTTCCAATCTGCTTCAGTTTCTTCTCCTGGGATGTCTTCGATGAGCAGGGCAGGCTGTGGAAGAGACTCTCATACGAATGTAACTGTAGCCATCCAAATTGTGCTGATGAAAGGTGCTCCATGCACCAGAGAGCCCGTTGGTCACTATCCACTTTGTGAATAAAAGTGTCCGGATGCGAGTATTTCTTCACAAAGCGAGTTGAGTCAATCATAACAGAAGGAATTTCTAGATTGGACAGGGCGTCAAAAAAGCCATCCGAGTCATCTTCATTCGATGCTAACATGAGGTTACTAGAAGCTGAAATCTTTGCTTGTACCAACTCCAGGGAAGTCTGTGCATCAGTGATAGAGTTGTGACCTGATTTTGAACGTTTGAGGTCTTTGCCAAGAATGTTGTTGGCAAGAAGAAACAGCGAAGGTCTTCTAGTGCAATTCGAGGGGATGAAAATACTTGATGTGTCAATGATGTACGGATGAGCAAACTTCAAGGCAAGAAGATCATTCTCCAGGGATTGTCCAACAAGGATAGCATCCTTTGGCAACAAACTGAGGAGTCTCTCTTGCACGTCCCTCAGTACAGTGGTCTCATTTTCAAGAGTAAAGGCAGTGATGCCGCTGTATCTGGTCATGTAGTCCACAACCAAATCGGGCGGTTTAACATGGGTGTCGTACACACAGCGACCTTTCTGGTCCACAACGGACACCCTACCCAATGCCATCTGATCATTGATGGTTCTTACCATTTCGCAATCAATAGCAAACATGGGGGCATTGTCAGACGGTTTGCTACATGTTTCGAAGTTCTTGTAAAACGAAATAAAAGTCCTCTTGTCCCACTTAAAGGTATATACAAATTTACCATGTTTAATGGTTCTCTCTCGGTCGTTAACGACTTCAACGGAGGACGGTACAGGATAACTGTTGGCAACGAGTTCCTTGAAACTTAAAATTAGTTGCGATGCAGTAGGAGCTTCAGGTCTGCTTAAACTCTTCTCTGTTTTCAAGAAAGCCGAAGAAAGGAAGACATCTGCTCCATTCGTGAGAACAGGGCACTTAATACCCAGCTCTACGGCCGGACTGTAGGTCGGGAAAGGGTCCAAAGAGAAGCTGTCTTCTAACTCTTCTGGTTGCCAAGGCCAAGGAACAGCGGATAGCCACAACACGACGACTCGCTGACTAGAAATCTTAAGGGAACGAAGCTCTTCTGAATCAAAACCAGCGATGTTCTCTCCGTTCGAAGGACATGCCAAACAAAGGAGCAGTTCTTGGAAAGTCTGCAAAGAACACTTTGTGGAAAGTCGCTCGTCTCTCTTAGATACAACTAGAGAATTGTGCAACAATTTCACAAGACATTCCAATGACTGTAAAGACCCGTTGTTATCCGAATGCGAGCTGGATCGCTTCGTCTTTGGAGTGGTTTTTGGTCGTTTTGAGAGTGAATTGGAGTCCACACTAGCCATTAGCATTTGAAGGGCAGGGATGATTGCGTCATGCATCTAAACATGATGCAATCATAAGTCTAAAAATTGGCAGAGGCACACGTGCATGGTGCATGGTGGTACACTATAGCTATACAAAAAGTACTCTCAGTTTCGATCCCAGATCTAGAGTATCCACCTCTTTTCTCCACAGTCTTCACAGTCTCCCTGGTTTCCTCAGTTTTCTTTGGTCTCTGGTCTCGCGCGCGCGTGTGTGTGTGCGCGCGCGTGTATGTGTACGTATACATGTGTGTGTATGCATGTGTGTGTGTGTGTGTGTGTGTGTGTGTGTGTGTGTGTGTGTGTGTGTGTGTGTGTGTGTGTGTTTGAGTACATATGTGTGTGTGTGTGTGTGTGTGTGTGTGTGTGTGTGTGTGTGTGTGTGTGTGTGTGTGTGTGTGTGTGTGTGTGTGTGTGTGTGTGTGTGTGTGTGTTTGAGTACATGTGTGTGTGTGTGTGTGTATGTGTGTGTGTGTGTGTGTGTGTGTGTGTGTGTGTGTTTGTGTGTGTGTGTGTGTGTGTGTGTGTGTGTGTGTGTGTGTGTGTGTGCGTGCGTGCGCATGTGTGTCTGCATGTAGGGTACTGGAGGCTTAGTGGATTGACTACGTAGCTATTCTATGGGATGGATCCATGCATACCCGTGATTTTGGGTGAATGAGTCCCAGCATGTCACATCCCATACCAGTGCTTTGCCCCCACCCCAGGGAATGATGGTCATACCATCCAGCCTTTTACCATCACCACAACAGATTGCCGGGCTCCAAGGTGGCTGCATGGATCCTGCCACAACTACTACAGCAGCTTTTATATACAGTGGAACCAGTATAATCCAGTACCCATTGGGGATGAAAAACAGTGCTGGATTAGCAGGTTACTGGATTGTAGAGGTCAGTTTGTATGGTAAAAATTAATGGCTGACTGGTGTCAGCTAGAGATTGAATCTTGGCTGGTTTAGGTATAGTAATTATAATTATATATGAATATATGTCGGTGGTTTAAGAGGTGCCAGATCATGCATGCAGGCCAGGTTCCATGCATGTATTGCACATGCATGGCTGAAGGTGCTCTATATCCTATACGGTGTGTAGAAGAGTGCTTATAATATAATATTATTATGAGCATATATATATTATATTATTATATGCATATTATATACGTATATATGCATGCACTTCCATATATGTATATACTAGCTATAATACTGCGCATATAAAATGCTGGGTCAGACATGATCGCCCATGCACAGTTATGTACAATGTCATGTCCTAGTACAGCTCTTGTGCTATGCATGTGGTTGAATATATACAGGCAATATACAATGCATGATCATGAACTATTATTATTATACAAATTTCTGAATTAACTGATTCACATTTACTTTATAATTAATTTTATTTGTTTCATTCCAAAATCACAATAGATACATAACATGTACAAATTTAAACAATATAATCCCAAAACATAGTATTATCGTTACAACATCAATTCTATAAATAAATATACACAGCTATTCCATTGTTGATCAGAGAGGGAATGACGGAACTTCTCTGCAATTAGAATTAGTTTCTTCGAACACTTTGCCTTCTCTTTTGACTGGAGTTCAGTTGAGACCTGAAACGGACGAAAGTACCAACAGTGATCATCTTTGGAGGGCTAGAATACACAGTGTGTGCACATTACACTTGAATATGATGTACGATCAGACCTCACTTACAGTATGTGCACACATCCATTCTGGATGAAATCACAATAAAAAGAAAGGAAACTGGATGAATGAGGGAGCAGCAGTATAGTGTACAGTAGGATTATAGGGAGGACTCAAGAGAGAGAGGGGGAGGAGATAAGGGAGGGTGACAGTGACCCCCTTGAAAGGGTATGTTCAGATCATACAAAATGCACTGGGGTCAAAACTCACTTCATCGTCCCAGCAAGGAGAGGATCCAGGGCATACAACCACTCATAGGTGTCCCTGTCACGAGATTGCAGGAGAAATCCTCTGTGTTTCGTACAAATTGTGAAGGTGTTCACAGTCTACAGTGACAAGAATGTGTGTAAAGGGAATCGATTTACATTTCATCATTATTACACACACACACACACATACACACACACACACACACATACACACACACACACACACACACACACACACACACACACACACACACACACACACACACGGGCTAACGTACATCAATTATCTTCTTGGTGTCTTCATTGAACTGTACCTTGGCAGTGGTGAGGTTGATCACGTCATGCTCAACCTACGAATGTTGCATAAACACAGCACTCACTTGTGAACAGCAACACGGTGAAACCTCTGATAGTGGACTCTCCCAAATAAGGACACAGTGTAATAAATCCCTACAAAGGACATAACCTACGGTCCCTGTATAATTTGAACCTCCCAAAGAGGAAAACCTCTCTACAAAGAACGATTCAACTGAATTTATGCTGTCCCCAAAGTGTCCCTTATTTGGAGGTTCCTCTGCAACACACTCCCACTACAGCATACGTACATACATGCATTATAAGTACAGAAACTGTTCACACACACACATGTATGTATGCACGCATACATGCACATGCACATGCACACACACACACACACACACACACACACACACACACACACACACACACATACACAAACACACACAAACACACACACAAACACACACACACACACACAAACACACACACAAACACACACACAAACATACAAACACACACACAAGCACACACACAAACACACCACACAACACACACAAACACACACACACACACAGTCTGTACACTTACTAGATCTTTGTCTGAAGCGTAAATGATTACAAAAGGTCTTCTCACAA
>CAUJGJ010000083.1:534100-536600 GCA_963170055.1 Halisarca cf. caerulea
CACACACACACACACACACACACACACACACACACACACACACACACACACACACACTGCCTAACCTTTCCCTGCAATACGGGTACCCTCTTTCCCTCAGAGCCAATGGAGTCCAGCTCAATAAAAGAAGATCCTCGAGATCTCTGCCGCCTCCGAAGGGTGTCATCGTTGCTGTCACTATGGTCCCCTTCCTCCACCTTCTCACTGCTTTCCGTCGTCAGAGGAGGAGTTGTGATGATTTCAGGGATAGAAGACATACTGGGAACCACCTCATCATCATTAGTACCTGTGTGGTTGGGCAGAAGACAAAATATGTATTTGGATAAAATATGCATTAACACAAAAGGTATGATGACTATGTATGTAAACACATAGGTGGTGGAATGCTCTACTAGCGAATCCCAACAGGACATACATGCTATATGTCCTAAGGAATCCACTGGCCAATATGCAAAGAGAAGAAGATACTTCGGTAGCTGACTGCTACCTTCATCAGCGCAAGAGAACAAGAAAATGCATGTTTAAATAACAACAGGGTGACAGGAGATGATGGAAATATAAATAATGTTAAAAACCCTTGTTCACCATAACAAAGGGGTGGGGGTATGGGAGGAGTGATGCAGTCTTGATATCTTTGTTCATGTTGTAATATTGTAATGTGTGTGTGTGTGTGTGTGTGTGTGTGTGTGTGTGTGTGTGTGTGTGTGTGTGTGTGTGTGTGTGTGTGTGTGTGTGTGTGTGTGTGTGTGTGTGTGTGTGTGTGTGTGTACGTGTGCGAATGTGATGTGCTAGAGTAGCCACTAACCATTTTCTACTGTTAATGTCGTCTCCAATTCATGATCATTTTCATATCCTGATGACAAAACAAGAGGAGGCATGTAAGTACGTATGTATACATACGTATGTGCATATACATATATTCAACTGCTAGTAAACAAACAACTTTAAGGGCATGTGTACACTAACACATTCACACAAGCTCACAACCTAGCGCAGATGTACATGTAATATCAAAGCATGTACGTATGTACGAAGTAAAACACAATAAAGCAACCAAACAAAACCCAAGCACACAAGACACACAATCATGTACAGATCACATACAAAACATACATACATACGTACATACGCATGTACGTATGTACGTATGTACATATGTACATACACACATATACAGTAAAACCTCTCTAATCTGACACTCAATGGTGCCTGAAGGAAATTTCGGAATACAGAGTGACTATTATCATACGTAGTTGAGTGACTGCAACTCATAAGATTGTTGGATTAGAGAGGAATTGGATTACAGAGGTTTCACTGCACTGACAAAGTACTTACAATGTACACACTCACACAACATATATATATATATATATATATACAGTACATATGTACATGTACACAGAAAACACACACACACACAATCCCCTCCAATCACACACATATATGTCCTTATGTAACTGATATTCACAGGACTACAGTACCTTCTGTCAGGGTTGCCTCGAGGGCCATCTCAAGTGAGCGTGTGTCATCAGAATTCTCCTTCTTGTTGCTGTCTCCAACCTTCTCTCCTGGGACTTCTGGAGATCCAGCAATTACCTCCAACAACCTTGTTGATCCAGGAGGTACCTCTGCTGGCTACAATGGGTGGGGAGAGGAGATCACCACCGAGAGGCATTCTGAGTGAGTAAACATACCACAGGCACACAACCACACCCACCCACTCCACACCCATTCACCTGCACATACGTACTGTAGTTGACACATGCATGCACGCGCGCACACACACACACACACACACACACACACACACACACACACACACACACACACACACACACACATGCTGGCATGCTCGCACACACGCACACACACACACACACACGCACACGCATATACACTGACACACACACACACACACACACACACACACACACACACATACACATGCATGCACACACATACACACACACACACACACACACACACACACACACACACACACACATACGCACACAGTGACACTATGTGCGTATATACAATAATGAACATCATTTTCTCAAACAGTTCATACATGAGATGCATACGTACATGCAAGTACGTACATGTGCACACACACAGCATAGGTAAGTATGTACAGTATGTGTACAATAAAGTAGAAAGGTAGTGTGTGGGGGTGGGGTAGGGGGTGGGGGTGGATTGGTGACTCACTGCTGCATTTTTCCCAAATTCAATCCGGGCTGACTTCGTCAGAACTTCCTCATCTTTTTCATCCTCTGCAGACAACACCAGTGGAACCAAGTCATATGCAACTCAAGGTAGAAGCATTTACACAAGAGCAAGAAATAAGATTGGAGATGTAGCAGACACAGTAGAAGGTTAAGAATGTACTGTATCACCATCATTCCAAGGGGCCAGAAATCACAAACCTAACTACAATATGTTAAAGAGAGATAACAAAAAGCAACACATACATACACATACTGTACGTACACACACAAAC
>CAUJGJ010000083.1:544100-549100 GCA_963170055.1 Halisarca cf. caerulea
AGCTTCTCCAAAGCTGCCTCTCTTGTCAGCTTCTGCCCACCTTGTGCTGCCAGGAGTCCTCCAATCTCCGAAGACCCAATCTTTCCCTCCAAACCCTCTGCTTTGATCAGATCTCTCAATCTCGCAACTTCCGCTTTCAAATCTCGAATCAACTACAGTTGCCACATACATGTACATACATGCATACATACATATGCACAGAACATGTCATACCTGACTCAAACACAAAAATGCAATACGTACAGTAAATACTAATTTTGCAATATCTATTAACCATAAATACATGCACAGTATACACCAAAGGATAAAAGTACTACAAAGATACACGTAGGTACGTAGGCAGATATGTACATACATATGTACACGTTTTAGCATTTTCACATATACGTATGTACGAATGTATGTATGTACATGATTCAATAGAGGCTAAAAGTTATAGAATTCTAATGCTTGGGTCAGAATAGTCAGATAGATTGTAATTCATGATCGATTTAAGATACTTTTGACTTCCGTCTAGTAAAAGCTGTCATTTTTGTGACTAGTCTTATTCATCAATGTTGACCGCCATTTTCATTGTGGTATCTCACTTTTGGAGGGCGGCATATAGTACATATATACGCACATACGTACATAGGTGCATATACTGTATACTGTATGTATGCTGTACGTACACAAATAACCTGTACCAAATGTACAGAATGGGCATACCCACATTACGTATATACGCATGTTCGTAAATGCACACACACACACACACACACACACACACACACACGTACGTACATACGTACGTACCTTAGCATTTGGGTCCTCATTAATGACAGCTTTACACATAATCTGTTTAGCTCTATCTGCATATCTGCACATGTACACAAGAACAATCACATGTTAACACAAGTACGCATAATATACAATAAAATTTTAACACAGAAAGAATGTCTATAAATAAGCACATGTGAAATACTGCACTGATAGTGTGCTATAACACAGATTGAGGTCAGATGTACATGTAGCACACAACACATGCAAGCATGCACGTGCGCACACATGCATACACACATGCGTACACACACACACACACACACACACACACACAGACACACACACACACACACACAGACACACATACACACACACACACACACACACACACATACACACACACACACACCGTACAATACACTATATGCATATGTACATACACACATATGTACCTCAATGTACTCAATGTCTCGTCATAGTTGATGTCAGCTGGGCTGATGGTGGCTATCATAGCCGTTCTTGAGTTTCCACCTACAAATACGGTACAGAGTGTCAGTGAAGGTCACAAGAGAACCTCAAAATTGTACTTCTTGATGAAACCACACACAAGAGTTGGAGAGAACCCACACAACATATACCAACCTAAATTCTCTTTCAAAATCCAAGTCAGAGCAGAGTCCCGATAAGGGATGTGGTCCTTCTTGCCACTAGCCTTCTTCTTCTTGCTTGCAGACTACAGGAGGGATCCAAAGGAAGGAGGTACAGGGGGAAGGGCACAGATACACAAGCAAAACATGATCATTACATGTTCATCACATGTTTGTCACATGATCATCATATGTATGTATGTTCAATCAATAACATATACCCAACCATAGTGAAAAATGTTAAGCAGATATTCCTGTGATCTTTGCAACAAACCTGTTCAGCTAATGCATGGATGACCTTCCCAAGGGTTGAGAGTGACTTGTTAATGTTGGCTCCCTCCTTCAGCCTGTCTCCGGTAGCTCCTGTCGATTCTGCTCGCTCACTGCCTGCCAAGTCCACTAAACTCAACTTGCTTACTTTCTCTGTGGGCAGTCCAGTTAGAGTATCCACTCTGCGAGGGTGAATCAGTACAGATGTACGTATGTACACATGTCCATGCATACTGCAGGGCAAGCCAGTACTGTAGTCATGTATGTATGTAAGTACATACTGTAGACACACAAAATGGCGGCAGTACATATTGTAGACACACAAAATGGCGGCAGTACATACTGTAGACACACAAAATGGTGGCAGTACATACATATGTGCAAGCACCATCCATATGAACACACACGAGTATAAACTCTTAAAGGCAGGCACACACAAACATACACAAGACAAACAGTTTGTTGTACAGTACATTATATTATATGGAAATCCTTAACAGCAAACACACACAACACACACACAATACACACACACACACTAACACAGACACACAGGCACAACCACATACACACACACACACACACACACACACACACACACACACACACACACACACACACACACAAACACACACACAGTACACACCTCTTTTGTGTCAACACCAGTGTGAAGACAGCATGCGAGCGACTGCTGACTTCATTCATGTTTGTGGCTGCCACAGTCCTTGACTTGTTCCCCTCATCCATCAGACGATCGATGTCGCTGAATGACTGCACAGCCAGCTTGACAAGCTTCTCCACATACGGACCCAAGACTGGATGCTCCCTATATAAAGTACATGCACCGTACGTATGTAAAACAGACACAAGTGTGTGTGTGTGTGTGTGTGTGTGTGTGTGTGTGTGTGTGTGTGTGTGTGTGTGTGTGTGTGTGTGTGTGTGTGTGTGTGTGTGTGTGTGTGTGTGTGTGTGTGTGTGTGTGTGTGTGTGTGTGTGTGTGTGTGTGTGTGTGTGTGTGTGTGTGTGTGTGTGCATGCCTATGTGTGTGTGCGTATGTTTGTGTGGACTTATAGATATGCAAATATGTACATTTGATAGTGTGTGAACTACTGTACATGTGTGGCATGTATCGTATACGCTTTATTTTTGCATGACTAAACTTGCACGGTATTCATGGATTTTCAGTCATCCGCAAAACTACGTATACACCCACAAAAATTGATATTGGGGTCTTGTGCAATGGCAAAACATGGCCATCCGTGAATATTAAGACACACAAATCACTAAAAGCCAAGATCCACAAAAGTTTCACCAGTGAAAGTTAAGGTGCATAATATGGTATATATACGATTCACAAATCTTACAAAGTTACCCCTCTCCTCCGTCTCCACACACACACCTGTACTCACCTCACTTTGAGATTACCCTTTGACTTTGGGTCCAGTAGGTCTCTGACACGTTCGCAGTAGATCTCCATGTAACTGACCTCCACTGAGTAGCTCAACTCCTGGTCTGTGTTCTCACTGATTTTCCTAAACATCTCCTCACACAGCTGAAGAGTAGAGGAGGGAGACGAGGGGAGGGGGCAACAGACAGACATTAGCACTTTGCCATGATATGCACAGTACAGTGAAATCACACACCCACACACCCACACACACACATACACAAAGATCTATTTCAGTGGACCCTCTGTAGTCTGATGTGCCACTAAACCAACATTCTCTCTAATCATACCATATTACGAGGGAAAATCATCATGTTTGACTATACTGTGAATCACTGGATAACTTGACAAATTTTGTGTAATCTGACAATACTTCAAGGCCAGTGGGGTGTTGGAGTATGGAGACTTCACTGTATGTACATATGTACGTACGTACATTAGGTGTACAATACAAACAACTCTACTACAGTACCCTTTCAAGGCACACCCTTAGAACAAGATATATGTTTGTATACGTATACGTACGCATGTGCACAAATACATACAGTACATGCTGGGACATAACCACTCCTTACAAAGTATGTATATACATACGTACATACGTATATACTGGACATACTACAAAACAGTGCAGTCGGGAGAATAGTGGCAACTGTACACAGGATGGCAATCTGCACATGTGAGCCCCACAGCAGATGTTACATACGCATGTACCTGAGGTATGATTCCCTCCTCGTCTTCTTTGCCCATCATTGTATACGACTTGCCGGATCCAGTCTGTCCGTAGGCAAAGATGCACACATTGTACCCCTCAAATGCATGATACAGCATCTCCTTCCCTGTCTCCTCGTAGACCTTCTTCTGGTTAGCAAAGTGGGCATCGTCAGTCTACAGTCAGGGGTGGGGGGATGTGTGAAATGGGTGGAGTTAGGGAGGACAGTGTGAGGGTGGGGAGTGAGGATGAAGAGTGTGAGGATGAAGAGTGAGGATGAAGAATGTGAAGGTGAAAAGTGTGAGGATGAAGAGTGAGGATGGAGAGTGAGGATGAAGAGTGTGAGGGTGAAGAGTGAGGATGAAGAGTGTGAAGGTGAGAGTGAGGATGAAGAATGTAAAGGTGAAAAGTGTGAGGGTAGAGTGAGAATGAAGAGTGTGAGACTGAAGAGTGTGAGGATGAAGAATAAGGATGACAGCGTGAGGGTGAAGAGTGATGGGGAAAATGAGGATGACAGTGTATATGCTGTAGTAAGGACAGAGAGTGAGGCTGAAGGGATTGAAGGAGTACAAAGGGCAAGTGATGACCAATGATGCAACAAAGATAGGTGATGGAAGCCAGGGTGACCAGCATGTGAGATTTGATACTGATGTGAGTCAGATGAAAATCCCAAGCAGAGCTCAAACCCCTCAACCCACGTACACACCACATAGCAGTTCTGCTGAGACGCAAACACTCACATCATGGCTCCAGTAGGAGTGATCGTAGCTGAAGCTCTTTGGACCCTCGGTATGGAATTTTGGATTGGTAATGTCTGCAGGAGACAGAGCGCACAAAGTAACACTGCAGCATATTATGTATAATACACACCAAATACACATACTATAATCACATCTTGTTATGAGAAATTTTAGGGGACCCACAAATTAGTTTTCACTATCGGAAGTTCTTCTTATCAGGATTATAGTAATACATGTACAGTACTACGGCAAACCAAACAGGGCTGGGAAATTAGTTTGTGCTAAGCAGAAATGTGCCCTAAGAGTGTTCTTCTCAATGAGATTGCACAGTACAGTAACACTCTAGTGAAGAGCCAGTACAAGATATCCTACCACACACACACACACACACACACACACACACACACACACACATGTGCGCA
>CAUJGJ010000083.1:556600-581600 GCA_963170055.1 Halisarca cf. caerulea
GTTCTCTCTCTGTGTTTGACTGATGACAGTCAACACTCTAGCAATGGATTTCCTCACAACACGGCTGCACAAAAGCAAGAAAATGGAAAACCATGTAAACGATTCATGGGCTCCTTAGTATTACAATCCACCCAGGTACACAAGAGAACGATTTCCAATACATGTGTACATAATACAACTAACAGAGCTGGAAATAGCTGCCTGCTATCTGCCATTTTCTGAACACAACATGAATATGGCTGACCAAAATTGAGTTGGGTCAGCCATTTGGCTGACTATTAAAAGTGAGAGCTGAGTTCCTGTTATCGGCTAAATTACAGTCAAGTACCAATTTGTTTTGTCAATCTCAAGGTTCAGTGCTAAAGATTCCTTTGTATTATGTATGTACACATGTACGTATGTACATAATCTATGAGGGTTAGAAATGGCTGACCAATATAACACTGGGTCAGCTGTTTGTCCTAACAAATGTCAAATGCTATTTCTACCACTGAACTACTGTAAGTACATGCTGGATAAACGGGCATTTTGATAAGTCAGTGCTATAAAAACCAGGTTTTGATGTTTCCACACAAAAATACTGTAAATTTGTATACACATGTACATGGGGTAACATGCACATTTCAAAACACACACATCTGGGACACCACAGCCAATGGTGAACTGAAACTGAGTGTACTGTAGTAACATGTAACTGCATGATAAGACACAATCTATGGTGGAAATAAAACTAGAAAACAGAAGTAGACACACACAAAGATGTAAGTATATACAGTGGAACTTGCTTAGTATGTATGTACCTTGAAGGGGACATAAAATTGGAAATTATTATCAGAGTTGGTTTATGTACATGAGGTATACCAACTGGATAGGATTAGGAGTACTTACTGTCCAGGAGTATGTGCTAAACCAGATACTAAAAAACCTCCTTTATCAAAATTGCACACTCTCAAGGTGATGGCTGAGTTGACTGATTTAAACCACATGCAAACAATGTAGAAAATCAAACTAGAACCCTTTGAGTACAACTTCAAGGATGAAAAACGAACCAATACACTGACACTGAGCTGAAATAAATCCACACAGCTTAGTGCACTACCACTACAACACTTGTCACTATCCGCTGGTAACACACATCATCGCTTCCCATGTGACACACACACACACACACACACACACACACACACACACACACACACAGTGACACACACACACACACACACACACACACACACACACACACACACACACTATCAAGATTAAACATCAAAAACACAGCTAAGTAACCCTCAAAGATACTTGCAAATGGAGCCATTGCAATCCAACCAAATGTCAAGGTTGTTCAGTAGTGAGCATCGACAGGGCAATCACCAAACCACACACTTATCCTGGTCAGCAACCACAGCAGCAGAGTGGGACAAGGAGTACAGTAGCACCCCTTTTGAGAGACCAGCCTTAGGGAGCTGTGAACGGTGGTCTCTGACAAGGGGGAACTGAGTTTGGGGCTGTTGTGACCAGCAGAGCCGGTCTTAACAAAATGGGTGGTCTCTTAAAGGAGGCATCCCTGTAAACCACTTCATTCCTGCTACTACTACTGGTAGATTTGTAATATATCGTCTTTGGCCCACACAAATACTGCATTATCGGTTGTGCATGATAAAGGGGCAATAGAACAAGCCAAATTGGTGGGATACGACTGGTTGGTACACTCACATCTTCCCAAGTTTGGAAGCCGCTCCGCCGGTGACCTTGGCAACTCTTAGTTGGGATAATTCCGTCTTCAGTTCATTTACTTGCTTGAGTAATTCATCTTTACTCTTACCACGTAATTCGTGCGCCTTAATCCGTGCCTAAAAGGACAGACAATTCGCGTATAAATGCAGGACAATATTGAAGAACTGGAACGACGGACGTGGATTGACAACACATGAGAAACAAAATACATATCTGTCTGTGCAAGAATTGTAGACAAATTTGAAGAAACTACCAAAGTCGAGTAGTAACGGGACGATTTCTTTACCTACCATTTCTGATGAGATCTTCCTCCACGTTGACGACTGACCACGTGACTATCAGATGTATGTTTTTTGTTACATTTCCATATGCATAATGGTCTCGCGGTGCCAGACCCTCTAAATGTATACGCTTGTTTGGCGAGTACAGTACATCTGCACAAGTGGAGTACAGTGTAGCTTGCTTGCAGTACAGTACCTGGTTTAGTATATACATACTAGTACTCCTAGAGAGAACCATAGATATCCTATATACATATATACATATTGCTTTTAGGGGTGGGGGGGGGGGGGGGTGGGGGGGAGGGTGTGTGCAGATTATGTGGCCGGGTACATTTATGACAACTTATTATGTGTCCCCATCAAATATAAGCATAATATATACTATACACCATTGGGAAACTCAGTTAAATGTTAAATGCACCAAAATATCTTCTCTTATTTTTGATTGACCTGTATCTTCGGAGGACGTGGCCCCTCAAGTTACATTCTTAGGGGAGCCAGGCGCCCTCCTGCTGATCCAATGGGGGGGGGGGGCACATATATATATATATATATATATATATATATATATATATATAGGTGTCTTGAGCATCATCACAAGCGTTAGACATATATAAATTAGTAGTACAGTGATGATACCCTCAACTGGCAATCAGGCGACTGAAAATGACACTTTACTGTACCGTACTTTGTAATTGCAACTTTGTGTGAAAATTGATTGAAATCAAGCTCATAGAATGATCGATGCTACGCCACACACACAGAGTGATAAAACAAGTTTATAAAAAGTAACATTCAACTGCTGGGAGGTTGTAAGAAAGGCTCTGCAATGGAGTCCAACTTCGTAACAATAGTGTTTGCCGATTCTTCAGAAACCTTCATCTGCAGAAAGAAGAATACCTCAAAGTGAAGAGCAACAATTAACAAACACATCAGGTCACGAGATGGACACTGACTTGTACTTTTCTGATATAACGCTTCCCGTAGGCTGAACACATGCTCATATACTTCAGAGTGTGATCAAGCGAGGAAGGGTCATTCTTAGCCAGCCAAACAAGCGCCTCCGCACCATTGCCAGGAGATAAAGTGTAGAAGTTGGTCACAAACATTCTGATCTACATGGAATGCACATAAAACAAGGTTTACTTGAAGGCTAAATTGCATACTAATATAGTTGCAGTGAACTAGTGACATTTGGTCACCATTGAAGTGATCATTGCTCATACTATATGTATGGGACTGTAATAGGCAAGTACCTGCAGTGTGAGGGTATTAGAAGTTAACTGCATTGTAGCTGTAATTATAGACAGGTAGCTGTATTGTAGCTGTGACGGACAGGTGGCTGTAATGTAGCTGTAATAGACAGGTGGCTGTAATGTAGCTGTGATAGACAGGTAGCTGTATTGTAGCTGTGACAGACAGGTGGCTGTACTGAAGCTGTGACAGACAGGTGGCTGTATTGTAGCTGTGACAGACAGGTGGCTGTACTGAAGCTGTGACAGACAGGTGACTGTATTATAGCTGTGACAGACAGGTGGCTGTACTGAAGCTGTGACAGACAGGTGACTGTATTATAGCTGTGATAGACAGGTAGCTGTGATGTAGCTGTAATTATAGACAGGTGGCTGTAGGGAAGTACAGATGCATGTGCACACGCACACACACACACTCACCAGAAACCAAAGTGGCATTAGACAATACCACACCCACTTTGGTAACATCCCGTAGGTCATCTGGCTGATAACAAGCCCAGGACAGATCACATCAGAAAAGATGTTCTAATCAACAGAAATAGAAGTACAGACAAACTCTGTTAGAAAGTACCTGGGTTAGTACAGTAAGTACTCCTGGATAGTAAGTACTGTACTCGGTGCTCTGTTCCTACCTCATGCAATACCATTGAAAACACCCTTGGACAGTAAGTACTCATTGCTCTGCTTCTACCTCATGCAATACCATTGAAAGCACCTTGGACAGTAAGTACTCATTGCTCTGTCCCTACCTCACACAATACCATTGAAAGCACCTTGGACAGTAAGTACTCATTGCTCTGTCCCTACCTCATGCAATACCATTGAAAGCACCTTGGACAGTAAGTACTCATTGCTCTGTCCCTACCTCATGCAATACCATTGAAAGCACCTTGGATAGTAAGCACCGCTGACAGCGAGACAGTGCACACTCCCCATTGCAGGCACGGTTGAAACAGAAACTCTCACCTTAGTATTCAGCTTGTCGTTCAGCCCCATACTCAACAGATCAACAGCTCTCTTTGATGTATGGTACGGGTTCACTCTATCAGTGAAGAATGAATGATATGACACACACGCACATGCAATACTCATGCACAGAGCACTGTGTGAGTGCCAACAAACTGAGAGGTAGATAAGTTCTAAGTATAGCTGCTATTGGAACACCATGTACAGCGGACCCCTCTAATACAGACCCCTGAATTGTGGACACCCCTCTATTATGGTCACATGTCACTGGAACAAAATACTTCACTGGAACAAAATACTTCACTGGAACAAAATACTTCACTGGAACAAAATACTTCACTGGAACAAAATACTTCACTGGAACAAAATACCTCACTGGAACAAAATACTTCACTGGAACAAAATACTTCACTGGAACAAAATACTTCACTGGAACAAAATACTTCACTGGAACAAAATACTTCACTGGAACAAAATACTTCACTGGAACAAAATACTTCACTACACTGTCACATGGTACATCTTTAGCCCCTGAAATGAGGACACCTCAATAACCACGACAGTGTTTTATGGTCCCAAGGTGTTCAGAGAAGAGGGTCTGCACTGTAAATAGAAATATTGGCTGAAAGAATATTTGGCAGTTTTGGACTTTTATAAGTATTGGCGGATGATATTTGGCAGGTGGCCTGCTTAGATTATAATTATATTCATAGTCACAGCTACTGGTTGTCTGGAAGTAAAAATTCCATGACTTTCAAGAATGAAACTTTGACATTTTTGTATGAGGATCCAAGTTTCTTAAGATTTCCGGTTGTTAACTGTTTTATTTGCCATTTCTTCTCATTTCTCTACGGATGTTTAGGATAATCTAATCAAGTCTTAAAGTAAAAGCAAGAATTAGACTCTAAAATGATAAAAATAATCTGAACGATTTCAATACTATATAAAACATGGGTGTCTCATCTACCATGAGGTTATACTTGAAAACCTGTGATTTCAGGTAAATACCTCTTGTAATCCTCCCTTCAAAGCAACTACAGTGAAATCTCTCTAATCCAAGCCTCTGTAAATTGGTCCCAAAAGTCGCCCACATATAGTGGAATTGACCTCTCTATTCCAAGCACCTCTGTAATCTGACCAAATTTCTTGGTCCGAAGGTGGTCCCTTTAGAGAGGTTTCACTGTAGAAACAAACTAGCCTAAATCAAACCAAATTGAAGCCAAACTTCACCATCACAAGAAGTGAGCTTAAAACTGTACCCAAAATAGTCTTCTGTGGGGATATTTTCCTGACAATTTCTTTTAAAGACTGTATTTCTAACATTTACATTGCTTTGTCAAATTCCAAGAAGCACAGAACTTCTTTTCACAGTCCACATGCACACACAGATATCATAGGGGTTAAGGCACAGGCACACAGGTTGTATAAGGAACTGGTCTTCAGCAATCTACGTCATACAGCCATAGATAGCCATAGCCTTCACGCTGTAGAAATTCTTGACATGCTAGATCAATTTTGACACAGTTAAGGCACAATTTGTCAGTCAACAAGCAATCATTCAGTTGTACAATGCTTCGCCCACTTGGGTTTCTTCGATCAGGTACACAACTAAAATTGTTTTTCGTATGTACCTGAAGAAGCCCAAGTGGGTGAAACATGTTGTACAATTAAATAATTGTTTACTGATAAATTGTGACATGTGTTAACTGTCCAAAGACAACACATCTCCAAATTGCCCACGTCTTAACCACTAAGTACTATTACTACAGTGGTACCTGCCTAATCTGGCACCTCTATAAACCAGCACTACTGTACTACTACTTGTCACTACCTGGTGCTTGTTTGTTGGTGCGGGACACATGTAAAGGGGCATAACATCACACAATGTACTCTGCCAAGACCAATGGCAAGTTCTGAGCTATCCTCACACCTCACCCTCTAGTGTTCTGGAGATCCTCGTGGTCCATTTCGACATTGTTAGCTGAACTGGAGGAGGTCCAGATCACATGACAAGGCTTTCCTTGCTCCTCCAGAAAAGGTTCCAGCTCCTTCAACTACAGAAAACGTAACAGACAGCAAAGGATGTCACCTTAGCAGGGTTCTTCTCAAGGTAAACAAATAGAGTAGAACTTGCTTAGTAAGTACCTGGTCTAGTACATACTTCTGGATAGTACGTACATAAGTACAGTGGAACTATTCTAATCTGGACACCTCGGGACCAGAAGGAACTGTCCGGATTATACGTATATTGAGGTGTCCTCATTTCAGAGGTCGAAGTGTACTATGGCAAAGTATGGAGAGCCATTTTTGATTCCATTGGAATTTGTCCACAATAGAGAGGTGTCTGCTATCCAGGGGTCTGGATTAGAGGTGTTCCACTGTACTCCTCATTCTGCCCCCTTGCATACCTCATGTACGTACATAGACCAACCCTGATAGTAAGTATCTCTGATAAATAAATACTGATTTTGTGTATCCTTCAAGGTACATACTAAGCAAATTTCACTGCAGAATGATGTGAATTCAAACCCACAGCATGGCAAACCTTTAGCTCTTACAACTGACCCACATGAAGCACCAACACTCAAATTTCACTTCCTGTTACTCACAAAACATAATACAAAAAGGAAAACCATAATGTGATGCTACACCGGGCCACTGGATGGGTAGTGAGCCCTGCTAGTCTATCACACATGAAGAAAGCATCAGGCGTGCACATGATCGAGGCTCAAACAGACAGAATGAGTGATCTCCTGCTACCCAAGTACTCCATATTATCACACAGTGAACCTCATAACCCTACACCTCCATAATCTGACATTATTGCTAATCCAACCATTTGACGAGGTACAGTCACCATACTGCAGTATGTTAAGAGCCACTTTGTAATCCAACAACCTCCTAATCCGACATAATTTTCAAGCCCCATTGAGTGCTGGAGTAGAGAGGGCTCATTGTACAGGGTGCACCTGCCAAGTTAATTCTGGCCCAATAGAAGTTAAAATTGTAACTCTTTACACCATAAACACTAAAGTGCACACATGTCCACACCCACCCACACCCATATGCATACATGCACGAACACATGCACACGCACACACACACACATACACACACACACTCACTCAAGTCACACACACCCCACACACACCAATCCAATTAGCTCCTTGCCCTGAAAGGGCATTGGGCAGGACTCTGGCGGCAGCCTGAGGTCCTGTTTCAAAAGCCAGAACATTGAAAAAGAGGTGAGATGGCTGGTCTCACGCTCGACGACCCTGGATCCGGTGGCTACTGGGTGTCAATAGCCCATAATAGCCGTCGATAGACACCCTTTCGAGAGGTTGCCACAGCCAAATAGACGTAGGGGCTTTCTGCGAAAAGCCAGCACTAATGATCGCAGGGGGTGTGGTAGGAAGATGGTACACAGCGGATGGCCACTCTGATAGATGGATAAATGGTTTAGCCGTTTCTTCTTGGCGACTACGTGGCCCAATGCCACCACCTTGATGACATCACACACACACACACACACACACACACACACACACTCACACACACTCACCATAACATAGTGACCAGTGACATTTGTGGTGAAGACTAGCTTCATTCCATCCACAGTAGTTCCGTCCTGCTGGTTCAACAGACCAACTCCAGTGCCAAACAACTTAGAGTAGTTACTGAACAGGCCAAGATGCAGAACGAGCAAGATAATGAGCACAATAGTATACAACTGCACATTATTGGCACAATCAGCAATGTATATAATATATAAACATATATATATATATATATATATATATATATATATATATATATATATATATATATATATATATATATTATATATGTATATATGCCAAATGATATATTCAGGATATAGAAGTAAGCAGTGGAATATACATATGCAGAAGGCACAACGTCTGAGTAATACAAAGTAAAAATTGTAATTTCACTATGACTTATATTCAATTCTGTGAAAATATTAACTAATTTGTACCACAATCACATTAAGCCATGTCAATTGATGTAAATTAACACAAAATGAAATGTCATTATCGATTCGTAGTTTACGTCTGAGAAATCTGTACTATGCTACATGATTTGATGTGATGTAACTTGCTCCCTCATGCATGCACATTGTACACTTTGAGGTAGCTTGAACTGTCTGAGGATCCCACATCACAGCAACCCGAACACTAGAGCACCATTTTCACCAAATCCCACAATCTCAAACTACATCATTAGCTTATTCACCCGATCTCTCAAACAGGAAATGCCTGAGATAGGGCATACGAGGTATGCTTACAAAAAGGACACTGAATCTACAAATGAAGTGACAGCATTGACTGCATTCCACAATCGCCATGATGCGTGTAAACTGCCATATACTGTGTTCTCCCACATACAGGACAAGTGCTAACACTATTGGTATGGGCAGGATGTGACACGAATACATATATTCACAGCCATAGAGAAGACTGTGCATACATACTGTGTACACGTCCATGCACACACGTGTACACAGACACACACACATATACACATACACAATACATACACACACACACACACACACACACACACACACACACACACACACACACACACACCTTGGAGTGGGAGGCCAGAATGCTCCCCAATTCAGCCCAGATACAGGCATGATCCCAGCATTAAAGTACAAATAGTTTACATGTTTGTAGCGAAGTTTTAACTCCTTTGCAGCCTGCACTGCTGTGGCTGGTTGACTGGTATCAAGGTACACCATATCCACAGTTGCACTGGGGAAGGATGACAGGAGGCTTTCCCTTACAATACTTGCTTTCTTGAGATTTCTGCAGGCCAAACACAGTACCACTTCTGCTATGGAAGGAGCCTCTTCTAGCAAACGCTTGGCAAGTGCTTCTCCTACACCACTGGGAACAAAACACAAGGTACCATGCACAACAACATCAAAGGAGTATTATTATGTACCACAAACATGGACTATGGCCACAAACAAGTCAAATCACTAAGTGTATTCATAGTGTATGCCATCAGCTGTCACCAGAGTAAACAGTACCTTCACCTTCAACCCTACTCCCATCATAGACCCTCAAATACATAGGTATTGAGGGTCTATGCTCCCATGAGGACTGCTGGCCTTGTTCCTCAAAGCATAGATAATACAAACACCACTGGGACTACGTATTATCTATGCTCAAAGGACCAGCTTGAATAATATCTCAATGTTCCCTTACAATTCTCCCCTCTCCTTTGAGGAGATTTAACATCTTGGGAAAAATTTGTCACTCACTACTGGTACAGTAATCACATTTTTCTAGGTCTACTGTGGCTTCAGGGAATCTGTGATAGCATTTCTGCCCAGGTCAATATGCACCATTTCGCATACGACCCAGAAAAACATTTACTTCATTGCTAAAACAGTATAACAGAAAGGTCTAGCACCAAGATGTGAAAATCAACTGCAAAAACCTAGTGTTTCGACATAGCAATCTGGTCTTGCTATTACACAAGTAGGCCTTATTTAAGTAATTGTCCTGGAGGCGAGGGTCATTCTTGTGAATAACAAGGGGAGGGAGTTGGTTATCTATGCCCCCCCTCCCCCAAAAAAGCCCACCACGAGGGATGACGAAATGCTCAAATCAAACGCATGCCATCAGTTTAGCATGCCAATCCATAGTATAGAATATCTATGGCCAATCTTCGAGCGCCTGTACGCAAGGGGTCAGCTCGAATTGCAAACTCACTCGACAGATACGTATACACACGCTATACTTACCTGGTAGCACCGGTAATTACGTAGACAATGGGTTCTCTCATAACAGCCACAATTTCACGCTCGAGGAGAAGAAAAAAGGGCTTCCTGTCTGTTGACTGAAGAAATGAAATTACCAAGGTTCTACCAACACGTATGCACGTAAGGCTACAGTAGATTCTTGACTGCGGTGGATATTCTGTGCCTGATGTTTACTCACGCCATGATCGAACCATTGACTCTCTATACTACGATATGGCGTCTATTATGCATATGATCGAACCATGCCCGTCTTTCGACGGTTTTTTCCCCCCTCTACAGGTTGTTACTAAAATCCGGAACGGAACGGAACGCGCTATTTTCCGGAACGCGTCTTTATTGTGTAGGTAGTCTATTAGAACCGAAACGCAGGATTAACATGATCTTCTCAACAACGATATCAATAGCAGCGCCTATGTGCGTGTAAAGACCCTTGGTGAAGTAACTACTAGATGTATGCAAAGCATAGTACTCGCTAGGTGCAGCTAAATTTGAAATCAGAAAGAAGTCAAAGGATCTATCAGAGGAAGGTATCACCCAAGATGCATGGAATACACCATGCAACATGCATGGCATACTGATGCCATTAGAGCACGGCCAATAATACAACAGCTTCATAATATTGCATGGCTGCATGCAGGCAGATGTAATATGTTGATGACTCAGCAGCATGCAGGATCAACCCTTACCAACCTCAAGTCTGAGTAGGAGGATTAATATGGCATTTATAATGGCTAATTGAAATATATAGCATGAAAATTGTCACATAAGCATACATGACCGTCACATAGCAGAACATGTTGCCATACAGAGATGGATGACCTATTTACAGCCCCCATTGCAAACAAAGTCACAATCCTGCCAAGCAAAAGTCGATTCACACAAAAAACAAAAATGTATGGAGAAGTACGGGGCTATGGAGCTACTGGGTGTTGGTTAGCATTTAGTGCGTGACCATGTAAATGGGGATGAAAAATGGCAACTACAGACCAAGGAGCATATGCAGCTGTATACAGACCAAGGAGCATATGCAGCTGTATACAGACCAAGGAGCCTATGCAGCTGTAAGCAGACCATGCAAGGAGCATATGCAGCTGTATACAGACCAAGGAGCATATGCAGCTGTATGCAGACCAAGGAGCCTATGCAGCTGTAAGCAGACCATGCAAGGAGCATATGCATCTGTATACAGACCAAGGAGCCTATACCGCTGTATGCAGACCAAGGAGCATATGCAGCTGTATGCAGGGCGGCAAGGAGCCTATGCAGCTGTATGCAGACCAAGGAGCATAGGCAATTGTATGCAGGGCAAGGAGCCTATGCAGCTGTATGCAGACCAAGGAGCATATGCAGCTGTAGAAGCCCATATCTCAGTACGAACAAAATCGGTCAGATTCGATCACAAAACTCGAATAACACGCGTCTTCGTGCTTTACCCGATGCGTACAACCGTCGACGTCATGCGTAGGAAGATACTGCTGAATTTGAACTCGAAATGGGAACATTCATGTGGGTACCATTCATAAATGGCGACAGTGATGGCTAGAATTTCTACCAAATGAACTCGAATGCAGATTTAATTAATGGCCTATTAAAATGGTTTCAAACACATGTAGATCACTAGGAACTCACCGTAAAGGAGTTAATTGTATACTCGCCTTCAATCATGTATTTGATGTTCCTCAATGCATGTGCAAACTACAACCATATGCAAATTGTATGTCCCACTCATTCATTCAGTATTAATATAAGAATTCATACATTAGTGGTTAAGTGTGTTTAATCTACTTTTACTTGATATGCCATAATACGCATACAAAAATTATTAGTACACTCGATGAATTAAGTACACCTATAAACATAAATAGTTACAATCATCAATACTTATATACAGGATGCCAAGACTGAGCACGAATAAAGTATTCAATAATAATAATATGAATCAATTTATAACTAGTTTTTCAAATCACATAAATTTCTCTGCAATGTCATCCAATTCCTTCATCAAACTTTTAGTCAAGTCTTCAGATAGCAAATGCTGTCATCACACAAATGATGGATCATGTCAGTAGCATCATAAAGTGGAACCAAAGCACATGCAGTATACTGTCAGGGGTCCATCTATAGATAGGATTAACTTTTTTTTTTGGGGGGGGGGGGCTTCAGTATTACAGTACATGTCTGTCGTGTGAGACATGAGAGTAGTTTTTACGTATGTGCTATCCTAGATGCATGTCTACAAAACACAAGCAGTGCAGTGAAGTAAGGAGGTGCAGACATGTATGTAAGTGGCACGTTAGAGGTACTGGGGGGGGGTATGCTCCACAGGGAAAATTTGATATATTAGGCTAACTAGATAAGGTGGTATCTGAGGCCCTTCTGGACCATTCAAGGTTGATTTTGACTACAGCTGGAATTTTTTGAGTGGAAGCTAGAGAGTTTGGGGTAGAAGCTTCACCACCCCCCCCCCCCCCCCCCCCCCCGGATAGAACCCTGGTTATTAGCAGTTGCAATGTGGCAATGTGTATGCTGCATTGCATGCATGAAATGCTGCACAAACCCACTCACAGGCTGCTTTTTCACTTCCAATGTCCACGTTCCGTTCACTGTACTGCAATACTTCACAGTGTGATCCAGAGAAGAAGGATTCTGCTTCGACAGCCAAATGTGGGACTCCGATCCATTCCGAGGGAAGAGAGTGTATATCAAGGAGACGAACCGCAGCTAGCATGAGAGAGGTAGACAAGTATAGTGGCTGTAGATTAAAGCAGTGGTGGTTGACATATCCATAGGTAAGTGCAAATACAATGTCTACAATGCATACATGCACATATGCACGTATGCACACACGTGCACGCACGCACACACACACACACACGCACACACACACACACACACACACACACACACACACACACACACACACACACATACATGTACACATGCACCACACCCATACCATCAGACCAAGTCTTATACAGATGCATACATGCTCACACACACCTACACATGCATACATACATTATAAATATTACACATGCACATGTATGTACACATACACAACTATAGTATAATATAAATAAACAATACTATGAGGTAGCGTTTGGACAAACATCCCAGCACTATCATTCTGGATCGGATAAATTCAGTTTTGCTTTAGCAATTTACGGAAAGGAAACATAATGCAGTGCATACACACAGTGCAGAGTCGCATCGATATACTATGCTTGCATGTTATTTGATTATACCTAACTAACATCACTGTCTGCACGCGTGTAGTGAACATTTGTTTGGTTAGTGCTTGGCCCGATGTCTGTACGTCCTAAATTATTTTGGGTCGGGCAAAATGCAAAAATGGTCGGACAATGTCTGAATGCTGACCACTATTTCTAACACTGCAAGCATAAACTATTATCAAAGCAAATTTATACACTATAACTAATATACTCAAATCATAGACACTTAATACTATGTAAATAGTATTGAGTGTCTATACAATGTGTGTTTGAACACACAATTAGTAATAGAGAATATATAGCATAACTTATATATCAAGGCAGATACACTCACCAGAACAAAGAAGGGAACTAGGAACGACCACCAGAACCATTTTGGCAAAACAGCGTATGTCATTGGAGTCATGACACAGCCAGGGCAAGCCACATCGGAATAGACACCCTACATAAACAGGTTCAACTGGAATGTCAAGCAAGAAACAGACAAACACAGAGATACAGCAAAACCTCTATAATAAGGACACCATTGGGACCACAGTAAGCAGTCCTGTACAGTGGAACCTCTATAATAAGGACACCATTGGGACCACAGTAAACTGTCCTGTACAGTGGAACCTCTATAATAAGGACACCATTGGGGCCATAGTATACTATGACCTCAATGGTGTCCTTATTATAGAGGTTTCACTGTACAGTGAAACCTCTACAAAAATGACTGTCACATTATTGGGACCACAGTAAAGCTTGCATGGTTTACAATATGCCGCAAAGCTTGTGATGCAACCAATAATTGTTACTATGAAATACGTGTTGATACGAAGACATTCGACCATTTTATGAACATACTAAAACACAGGAATTTATGGTAAAACATATACTAAGTGCCATCACAGAGAACTAAGTTCTACTCTTTGTGATCAGCCAAAGTCTCTTGCGATGTGACCTTGCGACGTACTGTGAACTAAGCTTAAGCTGCCATGTATAGTGAAACCTTTACAATAATTGTGACTATAGTAAGCTGTCCTGTACAAGGAAATCTACAATTAGGACACTATTAAGACCATGGTAAGCTGCACATAGCCAAGCATGCCTCATTATAGATGGCACATAGAGGGTATTTTTCAAGGGGTAAAAATCATTTTTCCGTGGTTGTGAAGGTATTAACCACAAAATATTTCCAATATGTGGTATTACTGCAAGTTTTAACACACATTAGGCATGAACCATGAATTTTCTGCCATAAATAATCCAAATTTTTAGCATCCCTGAATTTTTCACCCCTTGAAAAATACCCTCCACATGGTATTATTATTTACCTACTACAGACAAGGATGCTTGCTGACAATATATAGTAATTTGTTATTATATATAATATATACATTGTTATGGTATGGTTGGGCATTAGATCAAAGGGACCGACAGGGCAGTATTTTTAGTTGTTGCCCTGTTTGCAGTTAGAACTGACCGCAAACAGGGCAATAATTTAGAAGAGCCCTGCATGGGCTACTACTCACTTTTGCCCTGTTTACTATAATCAAACGTTGAAAAGTTTAAAAGAAAAGAACGAATGAAATTCGCTTCCTTCGATAACATCGCCAATTCTAGTGCCCAACAAAACACTTTGCTGCTATGGAAATTCGATTTAGGAGTCAACGTCAAAAGTTTTTAAAACAAAAGAATGAATCATTTTCATTGGCAACACCGTTATTCGTTGTGCGTTAAAATTAAGCACTCACAACAAGCTAGTTATTGTATGGCTAGCTGGGCATTGGCTCTTTATTGCACTCGCCCTCAGGCAATAAATACACCAATGCCCAGCTAGCCATACAATAACTATTACGTGAAACCTCAGCAATCCAACATTCTGTCTAATCTGACCATCTTATGAGGTGCAGTCACTACATTAAAGTATGGGAATAAGTCACTCTGTAATCCAGCAACCTCCTAATCCGTCACTGCAAGTGCCACTGAGTGTCAGATTAGAGAGATTTCACTGGTGGCATACATAAATTTACATCTAAGCAGTGCATGTGCATTTTGTCACCTTGGAGTTGAGCCGTTTGTTTAGCTCTACACTGAGAATGTCAATGGCCTGTTTTGAAGTGTAGTAGGGATCCTTGCTAAAAGAGCACCAGAGACAGCATTGATGCACACAGGTGCTTGTAAACATGCATGCATGTGTTTACAGACAGTACTCTGTGAGCGTGTGACTGTGAAATGAGGTGGAAAGTGAGTTTTACAGAGCACGGATCTCAAGAATTCAATCATACACGTGTTAGCAGAACCACATCATGGGCTGAGAATGTTGGAAATGATCTCTTCAAAATCCAAATTGCTGAAACACGTAATCAATTACACTATAATGATGAGTTTCTATCTGTTTTGGCCTCACGCCTATATGCACCAATAATTGCAAATCTCTACTATGCGTATGTGGTGTGCATATATTATAATATGTGTGTGAGTACAAATGATATGATTTGAGTATAAAAGGAGGCTTTGGTGTATGAATACACAGTCAAAGTTGCATGGCATACACACACACACACACACACACACACACACACACACACACACACACACACACACACACACACACACACATTTGTGCCACACACATAAACACACAGACACGTACGCATACATGTATGCATAAACGAAAGGACGCATGTACGAACACACACATGCATGCACACATTCACACACACGTTCACATCACACACACACACACACACACACACACACACACACACACACACACACACACACACACATGTACGTACACACACACATACACACACACACACACATAAACACACACACATATACGTACACACACACATACACACACACACACACATAAACACACACACACACACACACACACACACACACACACACACACACACACACACTCACACACACATACACACACACACACACACACACACACACACACACACATGCATGGCACATACATGGCACACACACACAAACGCACACAAACACTACATACCATCTCCGGTTTTGAATATCATCCGGATCTAAGGTTCCATACTTGGCTGTTCGTGAGCCAGACCAAATGACATGGCATCTCTCTTCTTGTTCCTCCAACAATGGCTGAAGCTCTTTCAGCTACAGAATACCCAAAGGAAACACCAAAACAAACATTAATGAATGAACATTCTGTGAACTTTCTCAATGCGTTTAATGCAGCACTAGTATATGGATGGGAGCAGCCTGATAGGAAATAATCAAGGGGAGGACAACAGAGAGTGTATTTTCCTTAAACATATAGGTCCCTTTGAATCCGAGATATTTCTTGTTTGAAAAGAACAATGGAATAATTTCAAAACCAGCCATTTCTGGTTAGAAGCAGCTATAATCTTATAGAAGGCTGCCAACTCTTTGAATAGCTCTTTCAATATCTAAAAGGGTTTTGATAGCTTTATGGTCTGGGATACGCGAGACTAGTCAAAAAGAGTGTAACAAATGCTGCTCTGTTTCGTTGAACTTTGGCTATAATTTCTTACCTACACAATAGCTCCAGAAATGGCATAGTATACCTGAATTTGTACAAGTTAGATTTCAATGCATTAGTAATAGTGTTGCAGATTTTCTACATGTGTAGGTTCAGCTTCTGCACTGCAGAATAAATACCATAGGAATTAAGTATGTTAACTTTTTAACTTCTTCACCAGTACAGTGAAACCTGTATATACAGACCACTCAAGGGATCAAGTATTTGTGGTCTCTGTAAACAGGTGGTCCTTATGCAGAGGTGCAGCGGTACTGATTTAGTGGTTCCTGGACCTATTCAGAGTGGTCTTGATAGATAGACAGCTAGGTGATCCTTCTATACAGATGGTCTTAAGACAGGTTTCACTATACATACATTAGTTGCCCCTTCTTCTCCATTTACGTCTGCCAACATGTTTCCACCCACACCTTACCCCCACCCACATATGGCCTCTATACGTTTTACTAAGACAATATATATAGCAGTTCTGCAATACTCAAGAGCTTTCAATCTTCATTAGATCAGTTTGAGAACGAACCGTAGAGTACACTATACGCACTATACACACATATTATATCTGAATCTCCGACTCACCATGATGTAATGAGAGGCTGTATTTGTTACAAACGTTGTCTGTAGCCCATCAGAGGTGACTTCATCTGATTGATTGGTAAAGCCCACTCCAGATGTTAAGAAGAGGAGATATTTACTGCAATATGTAATGATTAGATGACATCAAATCATGATCAGATTGCAAAATTGCAGTTGCACCAATTCTGTGAGCATGGTATGTTCAAAATTAATAGAGAATAAAGCTCTGGTGGCAAAATACTGCCGTGATTCTTTAATCTGGCAACATATGTTGCACTAAGAGGTGCTGGATTAACAAATCTTCTTACAATCCACTGTGCACATTGTGTACGCATTTCTACTGGCTGGACAGCAAGGGGTTTGGATTAGCAAAAGCTGGATTAAAGAGCCATATGGCTGTACAATGCATCTGTTTAGAATCCATGCTCATTGTAATCACACTAATGAATATGAAAATGCACAGGAGGCAATAACGCAGTACGTATAGTTATAGTGTTATCAAGGTGGTGCTGTAATGCCGGGAATGGTCCCCTGCCGTAAGATGTCCCCGGGCCCTATCGTTTCATCAATACTAAACCCTAACCCAACCCTAACCCTAATGTCCCAACAGTATGGAGTTTGGATAAGATAAGCACCCACCTGGACATCTTTTGGGGAACAAGATTTGGTGTGACAGTGCAAATACAGACAGTATGTACTGTATGTGCATGGCAAGCACTACACTACAATTGCTGGATCTGCAGCATGTGTACCTCTCTCCCCCTCTGCAAGGATAAATAGTGCTTTCAAGCCTTAGTACAGGTGGTACCTAAAGCAGTTTTGAGCCACTTTTGCACTTCTGCTGCAGTCAAAGATGTTTGTTACAACAGTTGAAAAAGGTGAGACTGGCTTTCAGGAGGAGGGGGGTTGACCTGGTTGCACTAACACAAAATAATCTCCTTCTATATGTGTACACTAACTAGGAATAGCAGTGTTGGACCTGAAACGGTATAAGGGGAGCCCAATGCCAGTAAGAGTGCTATCATGCCAGGATGATGTGGAAAAGCATGGCCGCCCATGCATTTGGACCGACTGTATATTTCAACTAAAATCTTCGTTACTGTATATGCCTTGGCTTACCTTAATGACATGGACCAGAAAATGGGCCAGTTAAGTGAGTCAACAAACAATCTTCCAGCATTGAGGAAGATATAGTCAATGTGGTCATACTTCGAGCTGATTTCCCTGGCAGCATTGACTACAGTCTTTGGAAGACCAAGATCCAGCTTCACTGCATCCACAGTGACCTTCGGATGTGAAGATAAGAGTTCTTCCTTCACCCTCTCCAACTTGTCACTGTTCCGGTAAGTCAGGCACAAAGTGATGGGCTCGTCTTTGGGATGCTCCTCCAATAAACGTTTTGTAAGGCATCTACCTACACCACTGAATGTGATGAAAAAAAATCATTACATGTTCATGTTATGTTAAATTCTATTTATTCAATGACATGTTAACCAGATCTCTATACTAGGGAAAATGCCAGGTGCCCAAATTGGTTAAACATGCACTTCTAAGGTTTCACATGCACTATGAATGCCACAAGTGCTAACGAGTTTAATTGATTGAGTCCCAAGTTAAACGGATCTTACTCCAGCCAGCTGTGACTCATGCCTGTACCTAGTCGAGCCAGCTGGGACCCACGTTCACACGTATACACATAAGCACCCTGGCACTTGCGTACAAACGTGGGTCACAGCTGGCTGGACTAGACAGATCTATGCCAACCAGGCATTGACTTTATAAAGTTTACAATGTCCCAAAGTGTGTCTTTGGTTGTGAAATACATGGTCAACACAAAAGGCAAATCACGCATAATACACAACAAAAGACTCGAGTATTATTGTAAGTTAATTCCATTGATTCAACCAAAAACCCATTACACGAAAGAAAATAACAGTCAGTGCACACTCCCAGTGTTCACAATTGTTGATTCTAAACTACATCAATGTCTAATACATACCCAATTTGACACAAGAAATGGACCATTGCCTGTCAGTGAACTATACTAAGTCTTTGTTCTCCAGAGTATGAGGGGCTCATTTCGGGGACTTGAGCTGAATATTCATTTACCACGCATGTACATCACACTTCATGGTCAACAGCCATTACAGCTATGACATCCACAAATATTGCACTAACAGACTTCTTCAGCGAGGTTCTATTATTAAACAGTACTACATTCACTACTAGACTAAGTATATTATAGACCGTCAAAATTCAATGCAAAAATGATTGTCAATGATCATAATACGGAATATTAATACTACATCATCATAAAATGATCAATAAACTAATACCCCTTTCACATGGACCCTCTAATCCGGATTAAATCCGGATCGAATCCGGAATAGAGCGTTCACATGTCACCTTCTAAATCCGATTCGAAACCACCTCTGGAGGTGGTTTCGATCCGGATTATACGTCATAAAACCGTTTCAAAGATGGCGGAACGTGGTCGTACGTGGAGCGAAGACGAAATTCGAGGACTGATAGTTGCATGGAGTGACGAGGAGATACAGCGCGAACTTAGCGATGCCTACAGAAATGAAGCCGTGTACAAGAAGATCGTCAATGAATTGTCAAAGGCGGGATATAGCAGAAGTTCGAAGCAATGCCGCGATAAAATCAAGCAGTTAATAACCATTGAAAACGATCGCCGCGCTAAACTTTTCTTTGTATCCGTTGCATTTGACGATGTTTCCTCCATTTATGAATCCGAAACAGTGTATACACTTTGTTACTGTTAATTTAACAAACAGTACAAAATCGCCGACTCTACAGACGCCATCTTCATACGCTTTGCGCAATCAACCCTCAACCCATGTGAATGCGCATATCCAGCTAATACGAATTATCCCCAATCCGCATTGAATCCGGATCAGTCCATGTGAAAGGGGTATAATAATGCATGAAATCCGGGTTTGCATGGAAATCAATTCAAACCTAGTAACAGACTAGATCTAAAGCACTAATACCAAGTTGAACTTTTATCACCAACCTAGTTGATTAGTGCCCGTGGTACCACCCATGTGGAGAAGTAACTATTTTCAGTTCTTGTATAATGTTTGCACGGCCATAGATATTATAGATAAATGTACAGATGTTAAAAGCAGAAGCAATTTCAGAGAAACTACTCTCACGTTGGTTTAGAACAGTCGAGAAACTAAATTAATTTTGCAACAATGATTCAAATGTAGAATATCTAATATTAGATGATGCGACTTATGGTAAATCGGTTTTCCCATCATGCGACACACTCACGCTCGAATAGGTACTAAACGACTACAACACGTGTAAATTATCGTATCCCCATTCCAGAAGAGCACGTTCACTAAAGAACATCGCGCGTGGGTATAAATGTAAAACTCTCCCTAGGAAATTGTTAGCTAACAAGCAAACCGTTTCTTCACAACGAGGTCACTGACCTTGTACCTCCCGTCACCAGGCAGACTTTCATGTTACCGATAGACTCACTATATCGTAGCTGATCGTGATCTCCTGGACTCGGTTTTTATAGTGCTGCACCTATGCATAGACACTGCAGATTTGGTCATGTGGTGAGCATGTGATCTATGACAATGAATATTGTTATTTAAGAACAAGATGGTTCACTCACTCCAACGTTAACCATAGATACTCAAACAACATTGGAGTATCTATGCTCCAACTATAGACCTCTATACTACGTAACCTCCAACCATAGAGTATCTATGCTCCAACACCTGTCCCTCCTGTCAGTACTGCAAAATAACCTCTTAATAGTGCCTTATCAAAAAGTAGATATTGACTACCCGGTCCGGCTACTAGAACAAAATGGAGGCCTCAGGCTCAGGCTCTGCTTTCATGTCCGCATTCATGTCATAAAAAGACCACCTGTCTATGAAGACCATTGCAGGCTACTCCATGGGCCACTTCAGTGATACTAAATTGCATCAGTTAATAGTTTCTACGGTAACAGTACGTCGACTGAGTTTGTCTACGACATCGATCGGCTCAGGCGTTGTCACGGTCACAGGCCCAGCTTACTTTTTCTGGAGAAAAAAGCTAGCGATTCCCATGCATCCTCTGAAGCAGTTTCCCTTCAATTTGGTAACCTTCGAGCGCTATAGTGTACTGAATCCGCACATGCAGTACTAGTCTTGCAAATCATGATTTGCTTCCTTTCATTCGGTCACTTCGACTGCACCGATCTCGTAGAAATCTGTGACAGTCTCAAAATCACTATTTATGGGATCATTCTGCATGAGACTATAATAGTCCCGTGCAGTGGGCTGACCTCATCAAACGAATCGTACCATATCTCGAATCACGCCATGGATGCACGTTGCATAGAGTAAAGCTAGTTTGACGTGGCAAGACCGAATTCCTCCATTTGCAAATGGAGGAATTCGGTCGGCCTAAGCATAGACCCTCAATTGACCTAAGCAAAAAGTCATGATTGGCATAAACGATCATTCCC
Source organism: Halisarca cf. caerulea (assembly GCA_963170055.1). Taxonomy (NCBI): domain Eukaryota; kingdom Metazoa; phylum Porifera; class Demospongiae; order Chondrillida; family Halisarcidae; genus Halisarca; species Halisarca cf. caerulea. The sequence continues at coordinate 578,474 of CAUJGJ010000083.1, forward strand.
GGATTGGCTAGCTAAAGGAGTCCATACTCAAATCGAGATACCAACTTGAAGGCTATTGAGCTGATAACATGAACCCTATCTACATACCACAAATGTGAATGAAGACCATTTTTGCAACGCAAAAGATGTACACAACGGATGAGTTGGCAATTCCCAAAAAGCACAAGCTGGAACCATGGTAGTGCACTAATTCTGTAGTCTACCCTCAGTTGACTATCTTAATGCATGCTCCAGCATGCTGTGGAACCTGGGAATTAAGACCACCCTAGTACTGAGGGACTGCCACTATCTTTCCCCAATTCTCAGGTGCACCTCAGGTGCCAGGTTATTAATACAGTCAAACTCCATATTAGTACTACCTGGGTTAGTGAGTTCTCCTGGTTAGTAAGTACTCCTTGCTCTGCCCCTACCTCATGCAATTCCATTGAAAGCACCTTAGATAGTAAGTACCTATTTTGCTTTCCCTTGAGGGTACTTACTAATCCAATAGTCTCGGAACCAGACCCACCACGCTGCGTTCCGAGACTACTAATCCAAGTTCTACTGTTTTATTATATTGCTAAGGTGGTTCATGGACCAGCCTACAGTGGTCTCTAATATGGCCTTCCTTACAGGTGGTGGTCCTTCTTTACAGGTGGCCTTTAGGACAGGTTTCACAGTCTATAATATTATTATGCATGATACATTGTACAATGTTACTGTATAGCATTGTAATCAAATTGAATGCTGGAGTGTGCAAGGTACAGAATAATGCATGCATATTTGCTACGCACATGGACCTATAGATAGGAATAGGGCCAGACATGTATACATATACCATTGGACTGTTTAGACAGGCATATAGGGCTAGGGGTACATGCTGTGCATGGGGCTAAACATGCAGGCATAGGGCTAAGACATGTTTGATGGGAACTGCATATGATATGTATATATGTGGCTATATAAGGTATAACATGCATACAAAAATTTACACTGGCCCATGCAGGGTAGTATCTGCAGTGTGCAAATTTTTCTACGTGATAATCCCACATTACACATTGTCAGTCTAATTATGTCCATGCATGGGATGTATAAATTAATATTAATATTAAATTAATTTAATAAATTTAACTCTAGCCTGATGCATATCTGTATAGCAGCTCTATGTCTGTCTAGCTCCATGTATGTCTGCCCTACATATGTCTAGCTCCATGTATGTCTGCCCTATATGTCTATAGCTCCATGTAGCAAGCAATCCTGACTGAGTACCCTGCTGCATTCAATTTGGCAACTTCAATCAATGTACAGCCTTTTATTGTCTCTATGTTATCTAACCATGCAGCTATGCAGCTATGCTACAGTTCTTTGATTATTTGAGTATATTAAGATAATAATAGAATCGATTATTATGCTCCTTGAACATATAAACACTCCCTAAGTACATATGGCTTGTAATTCGATCTGTGCAATTTATTCTAATAAGTAATAGATTTTGCCGTCTGTGTTAAATTTTTCGCTATAAGATAAAGTTTGCTGATTCATAAATACAAGTCACAAAATTGTCAATGAATACATTATAATTCATAATTTACATATAGGGTATATTTGTTACACAGTACACAGTACTTATTAAATAAATTTCTTTGCAATATCTTCCAGTTCTCTCATCACATAATTTGTTAATTCTTCTGACATCACAATCTGTAAGGAAGTAAACATCGTCAATTAAATTCTGTACATACCCACTAGCAATGGAGCTATATATACGCGTCCAAATTCTGTAGATAGACAAGTATGCATTATATTGTTGACATCAAAATGTGCTCTGGATCAATATCAGCACTGGTGGATATCGATCAACACTGGTGGATATCAGCATGGATGGGTATCAGCAGTCTGATGAATATCAGCAATGATGGATATCAGCACCGGTGGATACCAGTACTGTTGGATATCAGCACTGATGGAAATCAATACTGGTGGATACCAGCACTGATGGACACCAATACTGGTGGATATCAGCACTGATGGATATCAATACTGGTGGATGTCAGCACTGATGGATATCAGTACTGGTGGATATCAGTAATGCATGGTGGATATCAGTACTGGTGGATACCAGCACTGATGGATACTAGTACTGATGGATAGTACTGATGGATATCAGCACTAATGGATATCAGTATGCCGTAGTTCATTGCTTTCAATTAAGCTACAGATATAACGACATACACAGGTTGTCATAGTTGTTTTAGACTTTTCCTCGAGTCCTTGTTGTTACAATATTCTATTGATTGGTTTCCTGCCCATGCAAGAAAATTAAATAGATCAAGGAATGAGTTTGTATGTGGAACTATATATGGTCAGAGCATAATATTATTATAACGCCCCAAATTAATAAGTCGGGAAACTCATATAATGTCATGTGGAAACCAATTGGAATATTCTGCTGGCTAAATAAAGCCGCTATAGTGTTTGTTAAAGGTCTCAGTTGTGGACTGCATGTACATGCACGTAATCATGTAAAATGTTGCAACTGAACCCATGTGCAAGGGGAATCGATCGGAACATATATCAGACAGACATATTGTTTACTGTGTACATGTGATATGAAGTAATGTTTTCCACTTACTGGTCTCTTGCGCACGTAACCCTGGCAAAATCCTGTCATTTGACTGCAGTACTTCACGGTGTGGTCCAGAGAAGAAGGATTCTGTTTGGACAGCCAAATGTGGGACTCTGCTCCATTCCGAGGGAACAGAGTATACAGATGGATTGCAATCAACCGAAGCTTTAACAGATACAGAGAAGTTCGAAATTGGATAATATACACAACATAGTTAACAACAAATTACATTATAGTTAATAGCTAACAACAATAGTGGACAGGACCTGGTTATACCGTAATACAAGTATATAGCAGGTTCAAATATATAAATTTAACAGACTATGATAATTCAGAAATTAATCTGAAAATAACATTAAAATTATATGGATGTTAAACTCCAAGCATGAAATGTATACGTATGTATATGCATATTTCAATAATAAGTGATATCATGATATGATATAAAGGTGTATTGATTGCGAGTATAATGAATTTTCATGCATGCATGCATCATACAGTACTTACACTAATAATCTAACA
>CAUJGJ010000083.1:586600-589100 GCA_963170055.1 Halisarca cf. caerulea
CAGCTTCACTGCATCCACAGTGACCTTCGGATGCAAAGATAAGAGTTCTTCCTTCACCTTCGCCAACTTGTCACTGTTCCGGTAAGTCAGGCACAAAGTGATGGGCTCATCTTTGGGATGCTCCTCCACTAAACGGAGAGCTAAGCCTCTACCGACACCACTAATAAAAATAAGATATTTAGTAAACTTATAATATCATACTGTGGAATATACGTATACTCTCACTTTGCATAATAAGGTTCAAAACACCTTTCACTACACATGCACACAATGTATAAATTTTCATTTATCTGCCACAAATTACTTTCAAATTGGAAAGTTACAGCAGATTATCCTGCTAATTTTTATACAAAGGTGCTAAGGGATAGAGGGTTTGCTAGAATAGAAATGGCGGGTTATATAACAAGATTAAATTTACCGTGCACAAAGACTGGTGTAAATACAATACAGTGAATTCTCAATCTGCCACTGCTTTATCCGCCAACCATTTTGCAAATGAATTGATTCAAAGACTGCACATTGATTTGGATAATCCGACCAACACATTAATATACCCAAGCTTTCAAAACAAATTGTGGCACATTAACGAGAATTCACTGTACACTACTTCAGCCATTCAGATGTCTGTGTACAAGAATACACAAGTATTTACACTTTTTGGGACCCAATCATGAATAACACACCCACTGAAAGGATGTACACATGTAAACACAACTACTGACCATTTTTGCAAATCTTGTCAAGTTTACACTTTCACTGGACATGGTTTGATGCTTATAGACATAGCTATACACAACAACTTACACATGTACGTACATAATTGTATACATTACACAACCGCACACTGTTATTGTAGTATTGTATGCAGATATGGGCTCAAATGGACATACAGTGGAGTCTGGATAAGTAGAATCACTAGGGACAGCAAGTCTAATTCCACTTATCAGAATTTCTACTCAACAGAGTTTGTTTGTATTAGTTTAAATATAGTAGGGACAAACAAACCCATTCAACTTATCCAGAACTTCCAGTTAAGCAAGTTCTACTTAAGTGGACTCCACTATACAGAGAGCACAGTGAAGACCTACTGATGTGGCGCCTATATTATTAGGTTAGCACTAATTAGGGCACAATAAAAATATAGGTGTTACTCCCCATTGTAAACAGAACGTGGTTAATTCCTTGGTAACACCCTTCCACACATGTGGCTTACATAATGCAAAATTTGATAACAGTACAGCTTTGATGGTAGCACTTCAAGTAACCAACTTTTGATGGACAACACACTTACTCTATACAATGTCGTAAAGGAAGACATGTGACACCCTATCTTCCTCAAAACTATAGGGGGACCCTCAAACCATATGCAATTTAGGATATTGAAAACCACACAACATCATACAAATTGAATAAGGAGATCATGCACAACAACAACTGAGCATAGTCACATGCATGTGCAGGGAAATGGAGTTCATGCATGTATGATACAAGCTGGTGAGACATAAGTACGTGTTACAAAAGGCACACAGTTTCAGGCCGGCCCAGTGGTTGCTATCCAAAGGGGATGGGGTATCTGCAACCCTGCTTATGCAATATCATAACATTCATGATAGTAGTGGGTAAAATCTCTAATTGCATGGCACTGTATTTTTGAGGTTTAGTAAGAAAAGTGGTAGGGCCATTGGCCTACCCTAGTGGTTCTTCCGGCCATAGACACTCCATACTACGTAACCCTAACCCCTAATCCATCCAAGAGTGACAGAGCCACGCACACATGCACGGCGGACCGACTACCACATAAGTTTGAGCAGTTAAAACTTACCCCAAGCCCTAGTATAATGCGCTATACTGAGTAGTACACTAAGGTGCAGCGAAGAGGGTGGAATCCTCTGGGAGAGGTATACAGCGAACCTACAATGTATTAGCAGCTGTTTCCAGCTCGCTTGTCGCTCTACCACCAGCCACAGGGAGGAACATAATTATTATATCACGCGGTCGGTGAGAAGATTCAGACACACGTGACACATTCCACAACTGTTCAACATTCAGCGTTGTCTTTCGAGCATGGTAAATTGAGGCGGTTTCTTGATCGAAACCAGCGTCTCAGCTATGTATCACTATTTTTCTCGCTCACTGAACAAATATATCAGTGCGCTAGGTTTATGCACGTGTAAAAGTATTCCTAGAACCTCACCTGGTACAACCGGTAAGCACACAGATTTTCATTGCTCCGCAATCACAGCTTCGTATGGAAACACTTGAGCGCCAATGCTATCGTGCTGGACGATATTATGGAAGAGTACGCTGAGCAGCAGGGGTTAAATGGCCGACGATGACGTCGGAATAAAGGATCGGGTACGTAGTTTGCGGCAGATGCCATATCCATATTCATAGACATCATAATATGAATGTCATTACTGTAAACCAGTCCAAACTACTGGCCTGACAATGTCTGACCATAGACTATCTGGTCTGACCAATCAGTGATTGAGCCATCCCA
>CAUJGJ010000083.1:594100-639100 GCA_963170055.1 Halisarca cf. caerulea
GGAATCTGGTGCTGCTCAGTTGAAATATTTCATGTGACAATTGCTAATCTGTTCTGGGCTGATAAAATACAATAAAACCTCTCTATGTACACAGACACTTTGGAAACTGACAAAAAGTTTGCTTATACATACGTACATAGGTATTACGGAGGTTTCCACTACTCTGAGGTTATTTTGCACATGTATGAGTCCATGAAAACAGTCAGCTATTTAGAGAGGTTTCTTCTATTTGAGGAGTTAACTGTGATGAAAGCCACGTAGGTTCCATTGTATTCCAGACTTCAAGTAAAAGTACTAAATGTAGTGTAGGGCCATATATCACAGGTGGAGCAGACAGGGCAGAACAGGTGTGCAATGTCCACTGCATATACGTACAGTACGTAAAGCTAGCATGACACGAGTACATGTCCGGAATCTATACAAGCATCAGTGGTGATATAGACTACTTACAAATTGATGTCACTGCAGCTCACGTAGAATGAGTTCGAGGCAGTTAAAAGAAATCACGTGCACAGAGCATGACGTTTCAAGATGTAACTACGCAAGGGTATTTGTCACAGCAGCTTCTTGTGGAACAATCCCATAAAACATGAATAGATTCAGACTCGGAAACAATACATGTGTTGTATTAGTGATAAATACGAAGGTTGGTTGCGGAAAAAAAATCAATAAGAATATATACCGGACAGCGGTGGTCCACTACTGTTGCGTACATGAGTTGAGTCTAAACACAATTGTCAATGAAGAGCAGTGGTAAAAGATGTACTTCAGTGATGGTAGAAATGGTGTACATCTGTCTATGTATATTTCAAAAAGTCAAATTTGCCCATTACTGGAATTCACTGTCATTTGGTATCCATGTGACTTTCAACATTGGTAGGACATGATTCTAAGGGTATCATTAAAGGTAGTGGCGGTGGCTCTGGTTTCCTGTGCCTGATAACATCTTTAGACATGGAATCAGGAAAGTAATCAGACTTGTTGGGTAAATGAAAACATGTACACACATGCATGCACACATGCACACACACACACACACACACACACACACACACACACACACACACACACACACACACTCACAGACACACAGACAGACACACACACACACACACACACACACACACACACACACACACACACACACACACTACAAAAAGATGGAGCTGGTACTTCCATCATCAGATACAGCAGAGTAATAAACACTCTTCCTTCAACAGAGAAATAAAGAGGTGTTGGATACGATGTTTGGAGTGATTGTGAATATCAAAGTAGTTGATGGAGAGCCTTGATGCCAACTTCTTACAGAGAGTTCGTAGTTTCTATTGAAGGTATGTAGGGTCTAATTGAGAATCCACTCTTACTTAACTGTGTTACAGTGAGACCTTGCTTATCTGCACCTCAGATATCCAGTTCTAGTTTTTACGGGAACAAATCTGTAATAATCCTACTGTACACTATACTACTGCTCCCTCATTTATCCAGTTCCCTTGCCAGGGAAGTCACTAAAGAGCGGTAGAGTGGCACAGCACTGGGCTTAAAATCTCAGCCATTCCATATTCAGCCATTGTAAAACAAGTGAATAAATATAAGAGAATAATGTTTAGCTACATAATTACACTCGATTCATTGATGTGTGCCGCTCTTTATTCATTTTCTGGTGACTTCCCTGCTTGCTACATATATCAGCAATTCATCCAGACGGATGTATGCAGATAAGTGAGGTCTGACTGTACATACGTGTAATACATGCACAATACATATACACATATACGTACGTAGTACATACAAGTTCAAAAGGGAAGCAATCTAAGCAATATACACATGCATACGTATACAGTATAAATGTAAAGTTCATATTATGTACAAATACATACATGTGTACTACACAAAAACAGTGCTTCTCGGAGACCTTTTTATTTGCTGTCTCATGTGACAATTTGACGGGTGATTCCAAGTTTACACCATTTAGAACTGCCCAAAAGGTTCCTGAACCTACAATGTTGAAGGTGAAAGGTTGGAGGCAAGTTTCGTTTCAACAAATTTCATCCCACCTGGCCGTGTCAGAATTCTGATGTAGATATTGTGACAGTGATTGGATTCTGCGAGGGACTTTCCCCTGTTCACACTGTAGCTGCTGTGAACAGGGTCTACGATGATGGTCTGTGGTGCAGCACCCTCCACAGACAACACCAAACTCACAACTGCAGTCACAAGTGGGACGTATAGGATTTCCTTGGATGGAAAAATACAGAAGGAAGAAAATCGTACGTAAACAGATGAAGATTCATTAATGTACAACAACTTGTATACAGTAACTGAAAGGCATTCTACTTACATAGAAAAAATCTGCGTCTAGTCACAGTACTGCGTGATCAATAACATACGTAAATGTACTAATACAGTTCACATTGGAACACCTTTGAGTTATGCACATCATTAGGTTGAAATAATTATTACCGGGTAGCACCATAGGAGGCCACAATAGCTTGCACTGCATGTATGTGTACGTATGTGTGTGTGTGTGTGTGTGTGTGCACGCGCGCGCGTATGTGCGTGCACATGTGTGTATTAAAGGTTCGATCACGAGGTTCTATACTTTGTGCACACTTAGTTACAAATCAGGCAGCACCATAGACACTCTATACTACGTAACCAGCACAGAGTTTCTATGGTAGCACAAGCTCGGCATACGTACAATGCTACTACATGAGAGTAAACATTGGAAATACAATGTACAATTCATCCAAGTAGAAATGCCAAGTACATCTACATATGAGCAAACAGCAGGTTTATTTAGGGTGGGGACATGGCACAAATTGAAGCTGCAATAGGATATCAGTACTAACCAAATCATTACTGATACTTCCAAGAACAACTGAAGCAACGATCATAGATGCACATGTTATCAAAGCGTAGTAGAATCTAGTGAGCCTTCTCTTGTAGTAAAAAACTGAAAAAGAACAAGATTTTGCAGTCAATATCACTTTTGTGTCACTGGTACCACGTTGGTACGAGATGGTAGCCCACCCGCATCTTGATCCAAAGGAGTTAACAGAATAGGAGTGAACGGATAAACAGGGTTGTCTTCTAGTCTGCTTTCAAAAGTAACCTCAGGTGGCTGAAAGAAAGGAAGAGACTTGATATATTTTCTGGGGGACATATAGAACAGTTGCCTAGCAACACCCGCCGCTACAAAAGGAAGGAGAAAAAATGTCTTACCGAGATCTTAGAAGTAAATTTTTTGTAGCTAATTTCATGCGATTTTGTGCTATAACGACGTTCTTTTTGTCAGATTCTCTGATGTTTTATAACGCATTCTTGTAGATTTTACAGAGATGATGAGGTCTCTGGGATATTCTCGAACGATATCGATGGAGAACTTCAGGGAACCCAATTTTGCTCTCGTTGCTGAAGTCCTAAAGTGGCTGGTGAACAGGTAAGCGTTTTGCTCATTCCAAATTTGCTTCTATTAGTTGTGCAAACGTGCAGCATCTCCTTCCGACAGTGTTGCACTTGTAGGAAAATTTACTCTTCCGAAGAAGTTCCTTCCTGCCCTAGTAAAGTTGTGAATAACTCTGTGTTTATGCGTGATCTATTGCATGCATGTATCGATGGAAGTTGCCTACGTCCATTATGATAAGACGATGAAAACTTTACAAGGAATAACCTACACATATAATAAGGTAAAGGGGAGTAATTTGGAACAGTCAGGTCAAAAGCAGTGCCAACCACAAGCTACATCCATTATTTCTTGTCTGTATTGTCTCCATGAAGGGGGAGCTCAGAAGTGGCAAGTAAGGCTAAACAACTTACAACAAAAGTTACAAGCCCTGTTCCAAATTACCACCCTTACCTTACAGTCTATGTGTACATCCTGCTTTTACGTACATACATATGTATGTTATATGTATGCAAATACATTATTTTCCTGCACATTGAATAGTGTTCCCAATAATAGCTCTATCCTGACCAGAGACATACGTACATATGTACATTGCCTAGCCTTTCCTCCATCTGCCATGTACATATGTACACTCTATCCATCTACAAATCGCGTGCATCATAAAATGGAGGAAAGGCTTGATGACATGCTAAACTAAGATGCCATATGTACGTATTGTGTATTGGGCTTGAATTTCGTGGGTACATGCAGTGGAGCCTCTTATAACAAACTCCCGAATAGCAGAAACCTCTCTGATTGTCATGTGTGCAAAACAACCTCTGAACAGTGGAAAACTTTATAACAAACCTTTTTAGTTCGCACAGTGTCCGTTATATGTAGAGGTTCCATGGCAAATTGTATTTCTTCCAATTTGGAGGACGGACATATGTTTCTAGGAAGCATTTATCTCTCTCTTTCAGACGTATTGTTTGTTGTGTTTAATATACTGTGTCTTAAATGACTTTGTGCATTTGATGTTAATAGGCACAGTAGTTAAAACCTTATGTTCAATATGTGTTTATATACGTACGTATGTACATAGTATGGTGCAGGTATTGGTAGGGATTGCCAATTTGATCCGGATGAAATGTCATATGCTTTGGTGAACACAAGGGCAGCCCACCTTGATTGTCTGGGCATATACATATGTGGTTTGTGCCTATTGTTGGAAGTAGTTGTGGAATTTGCCCATGCACAGTCTTGTACGCGTACTCGCTTAATGTTTATGTCATGATTTTCTTCATAAGTGCGTATTTCTTTTTCTCACAACCGCATACTCTTATATTTCAGACTGTATGGTACTTCATATTGTCCAGGTATGACCCGCATGCTGAGATCCCATCAGATACTGACACACCAGAAGACAGAGTTATCTTTATCAAAGCAGTGGCACAGTTTATGGTGAGTTGCCTGTGGGTGGCAGCCAGACTGTGGCTCAACGTGCATATATCTACCGTGGACCTTGCTAAGCACCTTGAAGGGTGCGCAAAATCAGCACTTGTTATCAGAGATACGTACTTAGAATGCTAACAGTGGAGCCTCCATAATCTGACACTCATTGGTCTCTAACCAGGTGTCAGATTATAGAGGTTGTTGGGCTGTCCAGTTTCTCTTGCATTCTCAATTGTAATGAACGTCTCTTGGAAGATGGCCAGATTACAGAGAATATTGGATTTTTGAGTTGTTGGATTACAGACTTTTCATTGTATTATGTAGTGCTAGTTTTGTACTGTTTAAAAATCAAATACAAAAGTAGCAGAATGTACGTACGTATGTACATATGTACATACGTATGTCCACACCATTTAGGATGTGTACTGAACCAGTTCCACTCTTTCTTGACTCGATCTCTTTGATAAGGAAATTTTGGGAAAGACAATATTTAGGTTTTTAGTCAATGAATGATAATGATAAATTGTGTATACAGTATGTAATGATATTGTCCAAAACTACGTAGTACTGAGCAACTTGGTGTACAAGTATCTGTACATACGTACTTAATATTGTTCCCTGTTGCATTTCTCCAACTAGAGTGTTACAGACACACGTGCATATGTACATTGTTTATTGTATGCCCATCTCCTCCTGTCAGGCCAGCAAGGCACACATCAAGCTGAACCCTAAGAAGCTGTACACTGCTGATGGCTATGCTGTCAAGGAACTCCTGAAAGTTGCATCTTTGCTGTATGCAGCCATGAAGGCTTCTGATCACACTCAAGAGGTCAGACTTCTGTTAGTGTGTACAATACATGCATACGTACATACACCTTAACTTGCACATGCTAAATGTACACATGTGCATACATACACATTAAGGTTGAGCAAAACGTCTCTAAACCAAACTGTCTGTCATCAGGAACCTTCTCCAAACTGGATGTGTTTTAAAGTCTGTTTCACTGTATTGTGACAAGGAAGCCTAGTACTGCAATGTATGCGTGTACGTAAAACACATTTCTGATCTACGTATATTGCACATTGTGACCGACACTTACGATACATGTAGTCCTTTATTCTAAATCTGCTCTGAGGTTACCATAGTGCTGTTTATAATGCATGGACTAACATTGTGCTATTCACACCAGCTCTGTACTGTACCTACGTACGTACTTAGGAATCTAGCACGGTTGTGGAGGCAGGGCTGACCCCGATGGAGATTAATGCTAAAGTGACAGAGCTGAAGAAGTGTAGGCAACTTGCCTCTGAAATTACTTCAAAGGGAGCTAAGTTGTATGACCTACTGAGCAGAGAAGTTGACTTAAAGGTGTGGACAGAGTATGTACACACACACATACGTATACGGATACATGCTTCTTTATGGTAGGCCCAAGTACACATGACGTACATACATGTGTATACATATGCATACATGCTGGTATGCATGGGTACCTAAAACCAACCTTGAAGTAAAACTTTCCTTTTATGCTGCACAGACTAAGAGAGAAGAAGCTTTATCTAACCATAGACATTGATGAGATAGATCAAGGTCTAAAGAGAAGTGTGGAAGCAGTGAATGTGAGCACTTGTTTGAGTGGTGACTGTGTCATGGTACGTAGTTGCTAATGCCATAGTCACCTACGTATGTATGTACGTATGTATGCACGTAAGTGTGGATATGTTCATGTACAAACATAATGTATGTACATACATGCATACGTGTGTACATACGTATGTCACTCCAATGGACCATGTAGGATGAGATTCAGAGGATGAAGAGGAGATTGGAGAACTCTGCCAGTGATGAGGCTAATTTGGAAGCAAAAATTGAGAAGAAAAAACAGGAGCTTGAGAGGAACAAGAAGCGATTGAAGAGTTTACAGACTGTGAAGTATGTACATGCATATGTGCATGTTTAACACATATGTATGGATTCACACTATTATCTACTTTTATGTACATACATACCTACAGTATGTACCTTATGATAATTTGCATGTGTTTGTGGATACCATATTTGTTATGTATATACGTATGCACATAATATATGTATGTACATACATATGTACATATTGTCCAGACCTGCTTATATGGATGAATATGAGAAAACTGAGAAGGAACTTCAAAAGCAGTATGAAGTCAGTTTCTCTATGATGTACAGCTGTACCTGGTGTGTGTGTGTGTGTGTGTGTGTGTGTGTGTGTGTGTGTGTGTGTGTGTGTGTGTGTGTGTGTGTGTGTGTGTGTGTGTGTGTGCATGCAGAGCTCACGATAACTTTTTGGAAGTATCTGGACATAATGTCCAGACAACTCCAGAATGCCCGGACATTCATATATTTGATTGGACATGATAATGTTGACTAGCAATCATATTTTGCTAGTTTCTCCTTGCTATCATGTATGCAGCTGTAAGCCAGCATACACATGCAGTTTCTGGTATTTTCACACTATGTGCAGTAGCAATTTAGCATTTCCCCAGTCACAAAACAATAGTATTGCTTTCAGTGTAAGTGAAAAGGCTTTGTGCAACTGGCCTATAAAGCACCAGTGTCCTATACACCTAGGAGAGGCTGTTTTGAACTGCAAGGCTACTAAACAGCTGTTTCTATCCTATGGTGCCACTACCTAATTAATAGCAGAAAGTGACAGACCACAATCTGTCACCTGAACAATGACAGCCTCCTACAGCCATAAACACTTCCTTTGAGCTGACACAATGTCCTGACAAAGTTGATAACATCCGGACATTTACTGAAAATGATCGGAAAATGTCCGATGTCCGGTTGCATTTTCGAGCTCTGGCATGTGCTTGTGTACATGTACATGTCATTTTAGTACATTCTACCCACCTTCTCTTTCATGGTAGGTCTATGTTGACAAGTTCAAGTGCTTGCACTACTTGGAACAACAGCTGAGTGACCTTCACCGTTCAGAGCAGGACAGACTCGAAGTATGTATGACTAAAGCTGAGCATGGTCTTGTCTGTACCATGTACTTATCATAGTGATTTCTTTGCAACACCTGGGGTGAAATCCCTTACAACTTTGAAGTGTCCCGTGCTGAAGTTTCTGACCAGCCTTAGTATGTACATGTACATCGTACGTAGCTCTTTATGTATTAGGCCTGTGCCATAAGAAGTACACCTACGTCCATACGTACGTCACAAGATAAGCACACATGATAATGACATTACTGGCGTCATTTAACCCTTAATTGCCTTGATTTTGCCATTTAGATCAGCTACAACACGTGAAATACTATCCATCCTGTAGGTCCCATCACAGGCCTCATGAGTTTTTACCTATAGAGGATTGTATAATGTCTTGCAGTGTTCTATGGTACATACGTATGTATGTGCGTATGTATGTACGCACATATGTACAAATATCTCCCCCTGAATGACACACCCATTCTATACAATCACGTTCATTGACTAAGTGGAGAGGAGGTGCTCTCACTTATGCTATTTTAATGCATCGATTAGGCAAACTGCAATTCCATTACCATCTATAGTATTGTTTTCGTTACTGTTGTAACTCACTCAGGTGTTAGGTGTGTAGGCATTTTCTATACCGCATGAATGCACTAAGTACAGTATGTACATATTTGGGATAATGAACATAATGTATTTACAACTGCTCCTAATGCTGTGTGTACTAGTTACATACTAGGCACCCTCAAGGGAGTAGTACGCAATTTGCCAGCATACTGGTTGCTTTGTTGTATGATCCATCATGCAAATAATGTTACTTTATGCCCTGTACTGTTGGTCCTGTTGATGGAGCTGCACTGTTCATATGTACATACATACATATTCATACACTGCTGATCTAACCACACCAGGAAACTGAAAACCATCTGAGGCGCATGCAGTTACGCATGAGGGAAGATGAACGTAAGATGATGGAAGATACCATGGTTCCCTTCCCAGATCTTACAACTGGGATTGGAAATGGAACTGGAGACAGAGGTACGTATGTGCACATATGTATGGGTAGTTTACAGCTGAGTCCCCAACTCTCCTCATGCACACTATCTACATATTCTTGAGTACTACTCTAAACTATGTATTTAGTAATTACCCTAAATTGAGAAATTTTCGCAACTAATAATATTCCCTTTTTTCGCAAACTGATTCCACTCGCAAATTTTATTGTCGCAAATATTTCTGCACACGTTCCAAAGTACAGATATAGACAATCTATGGTGAGACTCGTGAAATTTTTATTTGCGAACTTTTCTGCTTACCAGATTTGACCCCAATTCGTGAAATTTAATGTTTGTGAATATTTCCTGATTTAGGGTATAAGACTACCAGTACATAGACCTGTGTACACATGTTATTGAGCTATGACTTGTGTGCTCTATACCGTGCAGAGCCAAGGGTGTATGGTGCCATGATGGGAGATGATGACAGTGAAGTGAGTGTTCAATATGGTGTACATACATACATGGGAGTGGTTTTGTGTCTGTGGGAGAACTATAATATATCCTCCTTTACCTGAATTATATTTTAATTCCTTATCTGCACTGTTGTCTGTACGTTTATCGCATGTAATAATGATGCACTGAGGACCCACAAAATTATTAGTTCTCATTATCAGAAGTTCTTCTTATCAGGATATGATACTACATGTACAGTACTACAGCAAACCAAGCATGCCTCAAATGAGTTTGTGCTAAGTAGAAATTTGTCTCAAGAGTGTTCTTAACAAGGCTCTACTGTACGTACATAGTACATAGTACGTAGTTATTCATTGGACATTTTGTTGTACAGGAGGACTCCCTGAGTTCAGGTAGTGGTGATAACGGTCTTGATGACCATGGTGATGATGGAGAACTGATGGATGATGACGATGAAGATGAAGATGATGAGGAGGATATTGACATGAATGGAGGACTACATGAAGACATTAGTGGAGATGACTTCTAAGCATCATACTTGTTGCACTTGTAATTTTCTGTATTGTCTGATCAATAGTATTAGTATGCATGGTGGCCGTAATAATAATAATTACTGTATTTTAATTTATTATAGTGAATTCAAGCATTGCATGATTTTATGCAGTTTCTTAATTTGCAAACATGCAATGCAAGCTTTCAGGATCATGGTGCAGCACTATAGCAACCATATGCATGCAGCTTGAGGACTGTATATGCATGCATATAATATTATATATACATATATATATATATATATATATATATATATACTGTATGTATGTATGTATGTATGTATATGATCGATTATACAATATTAATGGCCGGCCGGTGCATACATATAATATACATATATATACATACAGCATGCAAAACCTGTACATGTCAAGACCACCTGCATGTCTGTAGAGACCATATGGTATAGCCAGGCTCATTAATTGTCCACTTCAGTTGTACTAAAGCACCTCCGAACAATTGACCACAATTGGTCCCGGCCGTTGACTATAGTTGCTATAGACAGATTTTATCTCTTATATAGGCTGTACATGCAGTGGCAGATCTATCATGTTTAATTAGATGCATGATGCATGCCATGCATAATATTATGCATGATCGATATATTATAATTATAATTGATCAATAAATCAATGTAAGAAATAATGCCTATACAACATATTAATGATGATGCAAGAAGTTGATATATTATATGAAGTCCAGCAGATTATAATTATTATAATTGTATATGCATGACATGTGTATTTGAAATAATATATATTATTTTGGTTAATAGAATAATTTATATAGTAAACTATGGTAGAACAAAACTTATAATACTAATTTCCCCATCAATTGTATACAGTGTCTATTACAATAGTTAAATCATTTCTCATAGTAAAATTATTTCAATCGTAAGTCATTGTAAAGACTTGAATCCTGCCAGAGCTCTTTCCAGATTTTCCTTCTCAGTTTCCATTTCTTGTTTCCTTTCTGAATTTGAATCTCGGACTTCAATAGGAACCTACAGGAAATTTAACCATATGGTATACAAATTTAGAGCTGCAAAAAATCCACACACAAAGCAATAAAATAAACCTTTTCTTCATAGCCATCTATTGACATTTTTTCAACAAGTTTGCCAATTTGCTCCTGGAGCTTTTGAAGTTTTTCTTCAAGTCTTACAATTTCTTTGGGGACATCTACCAAACCCTTCAGTAGCACATAGACCTGACACTTGTTGCCAAGTGTTTGCATGGTGCATCCTTCTGGATGAGGGACGTTAGTACCAATGTCCAACCTACAATTATAGTACAGTAAGGGGTGGTATGTGATTGCAGGAATTTGTGATCGATGGGTAATATGTGGATCAAAAATGCTTCACTTTTGGCAGCCTCCTAAAGTAGCAATGTTGTTTTCAAATTCTTTGAGCAGCTGTTCAACATCAGGAGTTTGACAGGAAACAAACACTACAAAATTAAAATCACAACTGAGTTTGAAAATCTTGCAAGTAAACTTGAAAGATTATTTCATACCTTCAGGTTTAGCTTTGGCGGTCAGATAAAGCTGCTTGGTCGATCTAATGATGTGAACAACGTCTTGGATTACTTTCATACGTTCTTCTACGCCTTCATCTCTCCACGAAAGCTGTGCACCAAGGAGAAAAAAAAAGTGAAAAAAACGCTGCGAGCAGGATTCGAACCTGCGCGGGGAAACCCCATTGGATTTCAAGTCCAACGCCTTAACCACTCGGCCATCGCAGCCGGCTGATAGTGAGTTATAGCAAAGCTGTATTTAAATGAAATAACTGACCATTTCAGGGTAAGCTGCTACGTTGATGGACTCCGTTCTATCACCCGGCCTTCTCGGCAAACGCTGGAAAAGTTCTTCCGTAATGTAAGGCATGAAAGGACTCAGCAACCTTAGAGCATTGTCCAGACAAATGTAGAGGACATTCTGAACAACTTTAAGCTGCTCCTTGTCTTCACCATAAATAACAGGCTTCACAGATTCCTTTGCAACAGAAGAAGATAAGACAGTGGTACACTTACCAGAACAGTAATCATGCAATGACACTCACAAGATATACATCGCAGAAGTCGTACAACCAGAAGTTGAAGATGGCAGTTGTGACTCCATTGAAGTCATACTCCTCAAACCCAGTGTTCATCTTCTCAACAGCGTAGCTGCACCTACTGAGGATCCATCGGTCAACAGTCGACTCCTTTCCAGAAACCTGCAGAAAACAGATCAGAAAGTACTGTAGTAGCAAAACAGATACAGTCATAAGCAGCACACAGGTGTACATACACAATATTAAATCAAATAATATCAAATTTAGAATGTGTACTGTTGCACAATAAAATATGATTTTTCCTGAACTATTTGCAGTGAAACCCGTCTTAAAGACCACCTGTCTGTAGAGACCACCTGTCTGTAGAGACCACCTGTCTTAAAGACCACCTGTCTGTAGAGACCACCTGTCTTAAAGACCACCTGTCTGTAGAGACCACCTGTCTATAAAGACCACTGTAGGTAGACTGGTCTGTGAACCACTTCAGCGATACATGCCAATCTGGCAATTTAGACTAACTGAGAACAATTAGGGACAGTACAGGAGAAATTTGTCATAAAGAACACTCTAGCAGTGAATTTCTGCCTATAGCAAACTAGAGTGGTCTGAATTCCCAGGCTCCACTGTACACACAAAAGCACTCTAAACCATAAGGACAGTGGTACTGGTAATGCAAGGAAGAATGGAAAATGAGATGTCTAAGACTAAGTTGGACAATCAGCTAGAGAATCTCACCAAAGAGTGAACACAAATGCAATCCCCCATAACCATACCTCCTGTACAGGCAAAGGCTGGTAACCCTCTCCCAAAGCTTTCAAGGAGAACTTCATTGCATTCCAGATTTTGTTGCAGAAGTTTCTGTAGCCAACAATCCTCTTCACATCGAGGTTGATGTCACGACCTGGACAAGACCAACAGAGATCACATCAACCGAATACACACACATCCGACAGCTGGCAGCTGGATATGTGGAGAGAATACAGCCATAAAACTGTCTGGGTCAAAGTGCTGTCAAACATGGAGTAGTAGAGTACATTATACTGTCAAGAAGTTCGCTCAATGATTCGAGGTTACGATGGCATGCCATATGTTTACAAAACAGCTAACACAAAGCACAGAAAGCTCACACACATCATCTCTTTAGGATGTCCACCACAACTGAATGTTAAGAGGGCTTAACCCACACAATATGCTGTTATTCAGATTCAATCATTTCAGAGAAATACACTCCACAACAAAAGGGTGAGGATTCAGCAAATTAAAGAAAGTACTCAAGTTAGAAGTATATGATGTAGGGGGTAACATGAGCTCACACACTCATGCACTGCCGGTGCCTTCCCCCCACACACGTATGTACATGTGTACAAGTGGGTGGGAGGGAGGAGAGGGTTCCGTCAGCTCACACATTTTATATTCTGACCCCCCCCCCCCCCCACACACACACACAAATGTGTACACAGACGTATGTATGTTCATATACACATGCACATTCACAATGAACATTGCTGAAGGGGTTTCTCCACACACCTTGCGCAGTGTAGGCACAGAGAGCAAACCTCAGAGCATCAGTACCGCACTCCGGTATACCATTGGGGTAGTCTGTCCTCTACAAAGAGAACAAATGCATACACAACCTGTAGATGAGCATAATGTGCTTCACACACAAGTACACCAAACCTGTCCTGTTTTGGCTTTTTCCACTTCTTTCGGATCTAAATTGGTCTCTTTCAGCATATCATAAAGACCCTGTGTGTACAGCCGTGGTGGGCCACATGTAAGGATGAGTGTACAATTTGAGAGGCTGATATGCACTCACGCACACATACACACACATATGCACATACACACACACACAAGCACACACACACACACACACACAAGCACACACACCAACACAAACACACACACACACACACACACACACACACACGTGCACACACACACACACATACACACACACAAACACACACACACAAACACACGCACACACACACACACACACACACACACAAACACACACACACACACACACACACACACACACACAAACACACACACACACAAACACACACACACAAACACACAAACACACATACACACACACACACACAATTTGGACTCACTTCAAGTGTGATCCCATACACAACATCAAGGGGGTCAATCACATTCCCGAGGGATTTGCTCATCTTCCTCCCGTGGGCATCTCGCACCAGAGCGTGGAGGTAGACCTGAACAAGAAACAGGAAGGACAACAGCAAACACAGTTGTACCATTTTTTCAACACTGGTTTATCTGAAAACCTCACTTATTCAACCCAGTATGCGAATCCCCATCACTGAACAATACGCAATCTACACTAATTTCTCCAACACCTGGTATATCTGACACATTTATGGGGAACAAATGTGGTCGGAGTAAGAAGGACCCACTTGTACAAGCAAAATCACAAGAACAAAATAGACACAAAATGCAAAGTCAAGCTATGTGAATCCTGGCACACACTAAGCTGTAACAGTGAATGTTCATTTATCCACCACCACTTTATCTGCCATCAATTTTGTGTACAGATAATTCAGTGAAAGGAGTACAATATTGATTTGGATAATCCGCCAAACTCAGTAATCCACCCAAAAAATTCTCAAAACAAACTGTGGCAGTTTTGAGAATTCACTGTACATACAGCACAGAAAACTAGACTAAGGACTAGACTCCGTACACACTTGTTACATAAGAGGAGAAGATCATGTTGAAGTACGTAGCACACGTACAAGCCCTAACCCCACA
Source organism: Halisarca cf. caerulea (assembly GCA_963170055.1). NCBI lineage: Eukaryota > Metazoa > Porifera > Demospongiae > Chondrillida > Halisarcidae > Halisarca > Halisarca cf. caerulea. The sequence continues at coordinate 608,772 of CAUJGJ010000083.1, forward strand.
AGCAGTGTACATGCACACTGTACAGTAACCATCTAGTGGTGCCTGTGACCCCAATGTTGTATTAGGTGTGCACACATACAGTTGAAAACTATTATTACAGCAAAACAGATTAGGACTAAAGTTACATTTGATTAGTGCTCACAAAGGTGTGAAAATACGGGCAATTATGTCCACTACTACTACATACATACATATGGAGCTGTACTACAACTTGCAACATGAACTATGGATCGACAGCATAAAAACTATCATCACATCTTGAGTTTGTGTGCTAAAATGTTTCGACTACAGTACATTTACGCATTGTGTACATTGTACAAGTGTGCTGCTCTGCTGCTGACCCACCTCTGTGAAGGGGAGGCTGCCCATGAGTCGCTGACCGAAGAACACCATCCGAGCCACCCAGAAGAACAGGATGTCATGACCCGTCTCAAGGAGGTTCCCAGGATAGAAGAACTGCAGGTCTTCAGTCTAAAGGGTGTAGTGTAGAAAGGACAATGTCTAGTGTAGTTGTGTGTTGCCCAGACTGACATTTCCCCTCCTTCATTCGGTATTGCAATAGTCACCGAACAAAGAAGAAGAAATGGTAGTCTGAACTATGTGAGACTATGTTATACAGTATGTATCACTGTGTACCTAGTGTGCCCTGGTGTGTTCTACCTGTATGTTGTACAGTATGTATCACTGTGTACCTAGTGTGCCCTGGTTGTTCTATGTACGTCGAGTGCTTTATACAAAGTTATTTTGGTGCATTGTACCAGTATACCATGTGCACATGTGCATAAGTGGGTTGGTGTATGGACAGTGAGTGTGCATGCGTGTGTGCGTGCGTGTGTACAAGTGTGCGTGCGTGTGTGCATGTGTACGTATGCATGCGTGTGTGCGTGCGTGTGTGCAAGTGTGCATGCGTGTGTGCGTGTGTACGTGTGTACGTGTGTGTGCGCGTGATGCGCGTGCGTGCATGTGTATGTATGTGTGTGTGTGTACGCACGCATGTGTGTGTGTGAGTGTACGTATGTATGTGTGCATTCAACTGTGTAGAAGACACAACACACACCTTGTCAGGCCAACCAAATATGGAGAATGGGAACAATGCTGAAGAAAACCAAGTGTCCAAAACATCTTCATCTGCAACAAAGAAAGTGAAACTGGAAACAACGTCTGATACAAGGCAAGCTGCCAAGGTACTTAACAAAGGCATGGCACACTATAGACAGACCAATCATGTTACTCATTGAATAAAGCACACTCACACTACCTGTTTAAGCTGGGAATTCAATGTCCTCAAATTAAGGATAATAACAACTAGGATCATCCAATTACATCACATCACTCATTAAATATTGAAAAAGGTATCTACATGGCTTGCTGCATGTGTGCGTACTGTAACACCACCAATCAGAAAAAATTGAAAAATACATGACACATAAAATTATCTATTCCGCTACTATCCATCTATGCATGGGAAATCAATGCCCTCGCTTCAACGGACAATGACCTGTGCATTGAACTGTGGCACTGTGAACAGTATGCATACATGTACTAGAGACAATGCACATTTTTCAATATTAAATCAATGATATAATTACTAGAACTATAATTATATCACTGATTTAATATTAAAAGTAATACATAGTTTCTAGTATAAATATAAGAACTGTACACAGCACTCCATTTAGCAAAGAAGAAATTGATAAACTAATCATGGACCAAATTGTGGTATTCTTCTTCATCCTCTTCACTTGGTGTCTTCACCTGGGACTCACACAATCCACATTTGAGGCAAACAATATCACTGAACTTCAGCTCACAATCAGAGGAGTACCAGGTCGTGACGGCCATGAAGGATCACAAGGTATGGATACCAAGCACATGGAAAATAGCGCATTGTTTAGTATTATACCGAAATTTAGCACAAACGGTTTGCTACAAATGAGTACGAGACCAGTCCATACGAATAGACCATCCTTAAAAATGGCAGATTCAAACCAATTTTGCAGTTATATCGGGATGTTTAACTTTTCAAGCAAACAAATCTTTCAAAGCTACTAAGGGACCCCTTGAAGGGACATAGGTTACAATGGTGGCAAAACTAACGTTATTAGTTCCTTCTAGCGAGCTCTCCTGTTCTATGAGAAGAAAAAGAAGCCGAAATAGTCAGTCTAGACCAATGAATGTCTATCCCCATGCCTGCCTAGCCATATGTATGCCTAGCCCTCTGCATGTCTATCCCAAACTATGCCTGTCCAGCCCTGTGCAACAAACAACTCTACCTTGTTCCAATGATTTTTAATGATGGACAATTTATCATCCCTACATCTTTTATCCATTCTTAAATGTTTTTAATTTGTATTGTTTATAATATATATTCAGGTGCACAGTATGTACCAAAGCGATCAAGTAACAAAAAGTTACCCCTATCTTTGCAGGTCCTCCTGGTCGCATTGGACCTCCAGGAATAACTACTTTGGACAGCAATGTTGAAGATCGAATCAAAACTGAACTTTACAACAAATTAAAGGATATCATTAACCAGGAAATTAACAACAGACCAAACATAAATGAAAATCGATTTAAGGGACTAACAAGTGACAACCCTGCCAACACCTGTGCTGACATAGCACCTTGGAGACTAGATGGGCATTACTGGATCATAGACCAAACTGATAACACTGTCCATCGAGTCTACTGCTACCTCGATGGACACTCTCAGTGTGGAAATGGGGTCTGGATGAGAACTGGATACTTCAATCTGACTCAAGGAGATGCCTGTCCACACCCACTACAGAGGTTTCAAGCTAGTGGAAAGTGGTACTGTAGGAGAAATGTACCACGAGGTTGTACTTCAGTTAACTTTAACTCTCATGGACACAAGTACACTGAAGTGTGTGGAATGATCGAAGCATATGAGTATGGGGCTATGCACGCATTCTACCATTCAACTGCTGACATGAAAGTAGATGACATTAGGTATGTATATGGAGTTTCAATAACCCATGGACAACCACCAAGAAGCCATATCTGGACATATGCTGTAGGACTACATGCTAACCCAACCAACAGTGGCTGGCGTAGTAGCAATTGTCCATGTACCAAACTAGGGACTACAGCTACTCTACCAAACTTCCTACAAAATGACTACTATTGTGATTCTGGGAATCCTACTGGATATAGACAGCCATTCAACATTCTCTACCCAGATCAGTTGTGGGACAACTCTGGACCTTCCTGTGTATCTGGTTCCACTTGTTGTCACAATCCTAACCAACCTTGGTTCAAGAAGAAACTGGGACCGACAACCAATGACGATGTGGAGTTTAGATGGTGTGATGGGGATGGTGACTTCAGTAGAGCTACAGCCACCAGAAATGTGGAGCTGTACATTCGTGTAGCTTGAAACCACTCAATACACACACACCATAGGTAGGACATTAGATAACACTCACTACTGGAGGAACACTACATGTGGTCAACTAGGACCACCAACTCTATACACTACTACATCTAACATTAGGACCATTTGGAGAATGGAAGGTTTAGTTTATACAACTCACTTCAAGTAATCAAATGGAGTCCATCCCTCTCACATGTTTAGTGCATGATGAGATCAGTAGAGAAAGCATAATACACGTATGTATGTACTCAATAAACTAGACTAAGTTCAAACTTAGTAGAGGTACTACATAACAGAAAATTCACAACAGATTAAACAGATGAGGACACACACAGCACACAGACACTGGCCAAATGAGGGCCTACAAGGCCAGACAGGGTCAGGAACAGCAGCCTGCCATCTGCCATTTTCCAACCAGACATAAAATGGCTAAACAAAATTTAGCTGGTTCAGCCATTTAGCTGACCAACACTTTGTTATGCATAAAATCCTCAGAACTACTGAAACTGAAAACTGAGCCTCTGACAAACTACCTGTGACAAGTACCATTTTTGTTACATCACTATCACATAGCAATCATGCAGCATGGTGCCACATAGTTCTGTTGTTCAAGTACACATTGCATAACATGTACATATCAGAGTACATAGGTAATGACTACGAGTTATGGCTAACCAATTAATCACAATGTTCTAATGATATATAATATCCAGTCAGCCATTACTCCCAGCAAAGTATGCTACAGTACACTCCCACCACAAAGGTGCATCCTGCTGATCAATATCTCAGTAAAAGCAAGAAGCATAAATGCATGCCCAATACTGCTGCATGTGTGTTTGCACATTCACTGCATCTGCAACGAAGCAATTGCAGCAATTTACAACAATGCCATCACATCGAGATGTGTACTAATGCTAATTGAGACATGTATTATCTATGACATTTTAAATTATCAAGTAATAAGTCCTTTATACATTGTATATCTAATACATGTTTAATGATCGGAATTCATTATCCTTGCATTAAGGAAAATTACCAGGACTACAATCATGACACTGATTCAATATTGAAAGTGCTGCTTGGCATATTATAAATATGTGCAGATACTAGACACAGCACACCATTTTGTGAAGAAGGAAGTGAATCTAACTACAGTATTTCTGATGCAACAAATCGAGATGCTCATTTTGGTCCTCTTCGCTCAGTGCCTTCAACTGGGATTCACTCAATCCACATTTGAGGCTGACAATGTCACTGAACTTCAGTTCACATTCAGAGGAGTACCAGGTCGTGATGGCCACCAAGGACCCGTAGGACCCATGGGACCACAAGGACCCACTGGTCCTAATGGAAAACAGGGAATTCAGGGACCAATGGGTCCTAGAGGAGACCATGGACCGAGAGGTTAGTACACTCAACAGATAAGGGAATGTAGTGGAGGGTGGACTGGGAGGATAGTTCAGAGGTTGGGGCACAATAACACTAGACTGAGAACTACATTCTTTACTTCTTAATCTCCTTCAGGTCCACCTGGACCACCTGGTCCTCAAGGAGTGGAAGGTCCAACTGGAATTAGGGGAAATCCAGGACCACCAGGTGTGTGTGTATGTATTGCATGTGCATGTGTGTGTACGTGTGTGTGTGTGTGTATGTGTGTGTGTGTGTGTGTGTGTGTGTGTGTGTGTGTGTGTGTGTGTGTGTGTGTGTGCGTGCGTGTGTGTACGTGTGTGTGTGTGTGTGTGTGTGTGTGTGTGTGTGTGTGTGTGTGTGTGTGTGTGTGTGTGTGTGTGTGTGTGTGTGTGTGTGTGTGTGTGACTCAATGGGACAACAAGTGTTAGATTAGGAGGTTGTCGGATTACGGAGTATATAACTATTAGCGTATATCAATATGTTGATTGTACCTCATAAGATGGTCGGATTAGAGAGAATGTCAGATTATACAAGTGTTGGATTACAGAGGTTCACTGTATTATCCATTTGATGATCAGTAAACAATACCCATGCTCCATCCAACTCTAACGCAGGGCACAAGTCAAACTGAAAATACAGCATGATAGAGGTCACCTGAAATTATTGGAAGAACTCAACTGTTTCATTAGTAAATACTACATGTACATATTTGTATAGGGAAGTTACAGTATGGTAGTATCCCCGAGAGCTGTACCCTAGTAACGTTAGGTACCAGATGTTTTTCTCCCTGTAGTTTCAATATATTGAGGACAGCCGCTTTACAAGGGGCAAATTAAATAAATCACCTAATTCAGAATTTATATTGTCCCAATTATGTGTTCTTTATTCAGAAGTTGCACGGATAACTCTTTATTTGTGCCACAAAGGTAGCATAAGCAGCTACAAACAGTGATGCAGTGTCATAGTGTGCGTTAGCTACCAGATCATACATACCGTAGTTTGAGCAAGTTGGTCAGCATTTGCACCTTGCGTATTTGTCCATAAATACCTAATCCACAGTATCACAACCTTCAGGCAGTCTAAACATAACTATCATTTTATTACAGAAACATAGCATATATACAATATAATTTACATATATGGAAGCTTGTATCCACAAAACAGGTAAAATCCTCAATCTGCAAATGTTGATTGTTGCCAAAATCAATGTACAAATGGTTTAATGCATCATTATCTCAAAAGGTACATTATCAGAGGTTGTACTGTGTGTTCCCTCTCTACAGGTCCTCAAGGCTTTACTGGATTACAAGGACCTCCAGGAAGACAAGGAGTTGACGGATCTCCAGGACCACAAGGTCCTCCTGGTACCATTGGACCTCCAGGAATAACTACTCTGGATAGCAATGTTGAACATCGCATTAAAAGTGAACTCTACCACTACTTGGACAATCAAATAGATAAACAAATTGCACAAACTGTAAACATCAACAATAAACAAGGACTGTCCTACGGAAACCCAGCAGACAGTTGTCTTCAAGTTCTACACAACAACCCACAGGCACAAGATGGACACTACTGGATCAGAGATCACAACAACAACTCTACCAACAAGATCTACTGCTACCTGTGTGGACACCCTCAGTGTGGAGATGGGGTTTGGATGAGGATGGGATACTTCAACATGGGACAGAGACTTACCGACTGTCCACGCCCACTACAGAGGTTTCAAGCTAACGGAAAGTGGTACTGTAGGAGAAATGTACCACAAGGTTGTACTTCAGTTAACTTTAACTCTTATGGACACAAGTACACTGAAGTGTGTGGAATGATTGAAGCATATCAGTATGGACCTTTAAGTGCATTTTACTACTCCTCAGCATCTTCAACTCTGGAGGATCGATATGTATTCGGAATATCAATAACTCGTGGACAACCACCAAGAAGCCATATCTGGACATATGCAGTAGGACTAAATGCCAACCCAACCAACAGTGGGTGGCGCAAAAACAACTGTCCATGTACCAAACTAGGGACTACAGCTACTCTACCAAACTTCCTTCAAAATGACTACTATTGTGATTCTGGAAATCCTAGTGGAAATAGCTTCATCAATTCCCACCTCTACCCAGATCAGTTGTGGGACAACTCTGGACATTCCTGTGTATCTGGTTCCACTTGTTGTCACAATCCTAACCAACCTTGGTTCAAGAAGAAACTGGGACAGACAACCAATGATGATGTGGAGTTTAGATGGTGTATGCCAGATAACGGCTGGAGTATGGTTACAGCCACCAGAAGTGTGGAGTTGTACATTCGTGTAGCTTGAAACCACTCAGTACACACACCATAGATAGGACATTAGATAACACTCACTACTGGAGGAACACTACATGTGGTCAACTAGGACCACCAACTCTATGCACTACTTCATCTAACATTAGGACCATTTGGAGAATGGAAGGTTTAGTTTATACAACTCACTTCAAGTGATCAAATGGAGTCAATCCCTCTCACATGTACAGTGCATGATGAGATCAGTAGAGACACACTACACACACAACACACACACACTACACACACACACACACACACACACTACACACACATCACCCCTTCCCTAATTTTTTTGGCAAAGCAAATTTCAGGTTGAGGTCAGCAATTAGAGATACGTACAATGGTTAGAATCAGAAGCACGACGAAAAATAGGGAAATATGAAGATAAATTAGGATTGCAACGAAAAATTAGGTGGAAAATGGCGGAATTGTCGTAACAGTTTCTTTTCATGAATATTGTGTGTAAATCTATCAGTGGGAGGCTTGAATCGACTCTGTACTCTTCTTAAAATATAAATTTGGTGAATATAACATACGTACTAGAAGGTATGTGTGTCTATATTAGTTCTGACATTTTACCGATTGTTGAGCAAAGAATTCAAATGTTCTAAGGATTGACACTGCCCTGTGCCTCAATAGATATCAAACAAACAGAGAATGAGGTAAACAGGCCTATAAGGAAGAAAACATGTTTAAACTTCGTTGCTGATGAAAACTTGAAGTCAAAAACTAAATATTGGAGAACGCTACTTTTTGGCAAGAATTAGAGTACAACCTGACTCTGTTTGACCAGGTGCCGAAAAATTAGGGAATATATGGCACACGGTTCAATATATGGTACATGGTTCAATATATGGCACACGGTTCAATATATGGTACATGGTTCAATATATGGTACATGGTTCAATATATGGCACATGGTTCAATATATGGTACATAGTTCAATATAATACATGGTTCAATATAATACATGGTTCAATATGCGACTACTGCACACATTGAGTAGAACAAGGAAGGGCGGACAACACTGGGGAGAGTACAGAACACTTAACCATACAAACAGGGTACAGAAAACTGAAAGTAAATACTGCATCATGCATAGCAATCCACAGCAGTAACATTAGTGGTCCAGTCCAATCAATTGAAACTCTACCTAGCTTTATGCCCATCTAGCCCCATACACATATCTCTGGCCCTATGCTCACGTACAGTAGCTATGTCTTTCTCTAGGCCGGTTTAGACCTCTGTAACAAACAATCCTATCTTGTTCCAGTGTCTTTTACAAATTAATAACTCATCACTACACCTTAGTCCATTTTATATGGATTTTATCTGGTTCATAGAAAGTGGTCTTTCTTACACATAAGGGCTGCTCTTCAATATTTCCTGTTTATACAACCCCTCACCCACAAGCTAATTAGCTACACAACTCTTCAACTACCACCAAAATAGATAAGGAATTCCCTTAACAACTGCTGTTTATTTCAAGAAACATAAATTGGATGGCTTCCAATCCGTGAAAACCACAAAAGTTTCATTACACAAAATTTAATAGGGACTTCCAAAAATGGCTTTGATTATTGTACATTCAAGTAGCACATGTACACACACAACACACACACACATACACGTGATGCGCACACACACAGACATACAACACACCTGCACGCACACACACATGACTTGATTATTACCCAGAAAGAAACCCTGGAAGTGTACTATAGATGGTAGACAATGGGGGTGGCAAAATAACAAATAAATAATATGGGCAAAGTCTGCCCTAAATTCCGGTTTATTAGTATGAGTGTGGTGTTATAAAGGGGGAGTATTGTAGGAAATTGACATAACATGGCTTAGCTACAGAAATCAATAGCAAGACAATTTGGTTGCAAAACAAAGGTACATTGGTAGTAAAACCCTTCACACACAAATCAGTCAACATAGTTTATTCACTTGACAAAGCACAGCCACAGCAGGTAGGGTAGTCCTGTACTCTAGGTCATATATCAATGAATTATAGACAGTACATATTGTTAAATATAAAAATATTGTAATATACGTATATGCACATTTACATACTAAAACTTTCGTATGTATTTAAAATCAATTACACTGGGATCCACAATTCCACAAAAGACAGAAATCAAGCACACACAACAGAAAATAAAGCAAAAGTGACACTACAAATCATGGATCTGCATCCTGTGATCCTTTCTGTCCTCTTCACTCAATGCCTTCAACTGGGACTCACTCAATCCACAGTTGAGGCTAACAATGTCACTGAACTTCAGTTCACATTCAGAGGAGTACCAGGTCGTGATGGCCTCCAAGGACCTGTAGGCCCCATGGGACCACAAGGACCCACTGGTCCTAATGGAAAACAGGGAATTCAGGGACCAATGGGTCCTAGAGGAGACCATGGACCAAGAGGTTAGTACACTAAACAGATAAGGGAATATAGTGGAGGGTGGACTGGGAGGAGAGTTCAGAGGTTGGGACACAATAACACTAGACTGAGAACTACATTCTTCACTTCTTAATCTCCTTCAGGTCCACCTGGACCACCAGGTCCTCAAGGAGTGGAAGGTCCAACTGGAGTTAGGGGAAATCCAGGACCACCTGGTGTGTGTGTGTGTGTGTGTGTGTGTGTGTGTGTGTGTGTGTGTGTGTGGGCGTGCGTGCGTGCATGTGTGTGGGCGTGCGTGCGTGCATGTGTGTGAGTGTGTGTGCAGGGTTCTATCCAGTGGGGGAGGGGGGAGAAGCTTCCACCCCAAAACATTCCAACTGTACAGTGGTGCAAATTGCTATAGAGAAGGCCCTACACGAGTGTTAATTACAAGGTCTAAAACATGAATATCTTGAGTTTCTGTCTACTGATTCTTAAAACTCGATAAAGAAGAGGCATACAATTTCAGATTTTAGTGTTCAGGCCACAAATACATCGGCCATGATGTCGACCAGGGTCTTACCCCTCATTTAAAAGCTGAGAAACAGTGCTATCGAATGGTACTACATACATGGCGATGTACGTGCTCGATTGTCTAAAACAAATTCCTGGAATGTGGCCAGTTCTGGCACTAATGAGGGTAGGAGGGTTAAAGCATCCCAGTTCCCAGACCGACAACGCTATTGGGTCTGAGAATTCTCCTAGCAAGGTCTGAACTATGTTCATAACTAGTATAATCTAAAACTCAAATTTTCTGGGGGCCATACCCCCAGACACCCCTAGTTATAATACACCCCTATGATACTACATACACATCTACACCTCTTTACATCACATACAGTACATGCATCAAAATTAACTATGGTCATGTCTTGTGCATGCAGGCATGCATAGTAATACTGAACCTTCCCCCCCCTCCCAAATTCTAATCCTAGATAGAACCCTGGTGTGTGTGTGTGTGTGCGTGTGTGCGTGTGCGTGTGTTGGGTGTGTGTATGTGTGAAGATCAGTAAAAATACCCATGTTCCATCCTAGAAAACTACTACACTAATCAGTACAAAAGTCTACAGTATGGTATCATGAGTAACATCACAGTGCAACCTCAAAATGATGGACGCATACACATTTTAGGGCAACAAACATTCAACTGATTTTGTCCTCTGTAAGGAGGTTGTCTGCTTTCAGAGGTTCAAAAGATATTGAATCTATAGGGGGAAAATACTCAGCCGGATCCATTGTGAAGAGGTTCACTACTGTACACATGGGCTGACAGTTTGCAGAAATAAACTTTCATGGTTTTCACAGATTGGGTACCATCTACAAATGTAGGGAGGCCATGTTATTCCGTGTCAATCCTACTCCTACTACCGACTCCATAATAATAATAATGCAACATCGAGGCTTAAAACAAAATACTCCAATTGTGAAAATCCTCAATCTGTAAAAGTTGAGCGTTACCAAAATTAAAATTAAAATTAAGCTCCATATGGTAGAATCCTGTGTCCGTATTTCAAGGGGCCCACCATCATAGTTTGTATTGCATGCTTACCCTCTACAGGTCCTCAAGGCTTCACTGGATTACAAGGACCTCCAGGAAGACAAGGAGTTGACGGATCTCCAGGACCACAAGGGCCTCCTGGTACCATTGGACCTCCGGGAATAACTACTCTGGATAGCAATGTTGAAGATCGAATCAAAACTGAACTCTACCACCAATTAAAGGATATCATTATCCAGGAAATAAACAACAGATCAAACACAAATGAAAATCGATGTAACCCTACAATTGGACTAACAAGTGACAACCCTGCCAACGCCTGTGCTGACATAGCACCTTGGAGACCAGATGGACACTACTGGATCATAAACCAAACTGATAACACTGTCCATCGAGTCTACTGCTACCTCAATGGACACCCTCAGTGTGGAGATGGGGTCTGGATGAGAACTGGATACTTCAATCTAACTCAAGGAGATGCATGTCCACACCCACTACAGAGGTTTCAAGCTAATGGAAAGTGGTACTGTAGGAGAAATGAACCACAAGGTTGTACTTCAGTTAACTTTAACTCTTATGGACACAAGTACACTGAAGTGTGTGGAATGATTGAAGCATATCAGTATGGGGGACCAAATGCATTTTACTACTCCTCATCATCTTCAACTCTGGAGGATCGATATGTATTTGGAATATCAGTAACTCGTGGACAACCAACAAGAAGCCATATCTGGACATATGCTGTAGGAGCACAAGCCAACCCAACCAACAGTGTCTATCGCAGAAGCAACTGTCCATGTACCAAACTAGGGACTACAGTGACTCTACCAAACTTCCTACAAAATGACTATTATTGTGATTCTGGAAATCCTAGTGGAAGCTACATCAATTCCCACCTCTACCCAGATCAGTTGTGGGACAACTCTGGACATTCCTGTGTATCTGGTTCTACTTGTTGTCATAATCCTAACCAACCTTGGTTCAAGAAGAAACTGGGACTGACAACCAATGACGATGTGGAGTTTAGATGGTGTCAGGTAGATGGCTGGCATGAGGCTACAGCCACAAGAAGTGTGGAGCTGTACATTCGTGTAGCTTGAAACTACTCAATACACACACACCATAGATAGGACATTAGATAACACTCACTACTGGAGGAACACTACATGTGGTCAACTAGGACCACCAACTCTATGCACTACTACATCTAACATTAGGACCATTTGGAGAATGGAAGGTTTAGTTTATACAACTCACTTCAAGTAACCAAATGGAGTCAATCCCTCTCACATGTATAGTGCATGATGAGATCAGTAGAGAAAGCATAATGTATGTACGTACATGTACTTAATAAACTAGACTAGTTCAAACTTAGAGGTACTGTACTACGTAGCAAAAAATCCACAACCAATCAAATGTACTAGGAAACACACAGCACACACTGGCCAAATGACTACAAGGTCAGACAGGGTCAGAAACAGTGCAGTCTGCAATCAGTCATTTTCCATAGCAAACATGAAAATGTCTGACCAAAATTTAGTAGGGTCAGCCATTTTCCTGACCAACACTTTGTTGTGCATAAAATATCCTCAGAACTACTGAAACTGAGACCTGAGCCTCCGATACCAACTACTTGCAATAAGTGCAGTGGAAAAACTTTAAGATGACATTGCATAATATACATGTATGTACATACACAATTCTCCAATGACAAACAGAAATGGTTAACCAACTATAAAAATGTCCGACCAATATACGTACATATATTATGTATATTGGGTCAGCCATTACTCCTAGCAAGGTGCAAATACTAATTTCACCACAAAGGTACGTGCATCCTGCTGATCAATACCTCAGTCAAAGCAATGCAGCACAAATGCATGTGCTGCATTGCTGCATGTATGCATGTTAGTACAGTCATACATACAACCTTGAAGTATATATAGCCAACTTCACTAGTCTAAGAACTGATTACCCCAGTGTTAGAAATAAGGAGCAAATGGTGGATGGACAAATGTCCTTGCATGATCATTTTGGGTCAGACAATTTCAGATTTGCCAAACATACGTATTTTTGGAGAAGTACACATGTGCCACAGTATATAGATGTGCCACAGCAGATGTACCACAGCAGATGCGTCACAGTAGATGTGTCACAGTAGATGTGTCACAGTAGATGTGTCACAGCAGATGTGCCACAGTAGATGTGCCACAGTAGATGTGTCACAGTAGATGTGCCACAGCAGATGTGCCACAGTAGATGTGCATCAACAAATAATGAAAGCATAAGTAGACATTCTCATGCAGTACAAATGACTTGGTATCATCACTGTGTGTGTGCATATCAAATGAACATTTATGGAGGCAGTGCTTAGCCAAATGTCTGACCCAAACTTTTTGGGTCGGAAAAAATGCCAAATGTTCGGACAATGTCTGAATGCTGACCATTATTTCTAACACTGTTACCCAATGTGTCGAGTTGATTGTGGAAGTACTGTACATGCATGCAGACCAAGACTGACCTTGAGTCAATGTTATCTTGTCTTTGGGGGCTCCGTACTTCTTGCTGGCCTTCTCCAAAGCTTCTTCTTCTGTTCTGGCCACAATCCACTCCTCCTCAATTCCCCCCTCTGACGGAGCGTCCTTCACAGTGGCTGTGTAGGCAGGTATGCGGTGACCCCACCACAGCTGGCGGGAGATACACCAGTCCCTAGGGGTGGAGTAGAAGGTAGACATGTACACTGAATGCTCACAAAAATTTCAGTACATGTTCGTACTCACAATGTACATTAAATTTTTGTGTACAGTTAGTTACATGTGCATGTACGTACGTATGTATACATAATATATGTGTATACATGCATAGGTACAGTACATGCATGCACATAATTATAATAACATACACAATCTGTACAGAGAAGCAAATACACACAGATTAGGACAAATTTGCTTGTTTGGGACGTCCACATAACGATGTGTGCACTGCTTTAAAAAGACAGCAACTGCAGTGTGTACAAGCAGAAACAAAACATTTACTACTACCATACTAACTATTACAACATTGAACAGGTGCTTTTCATGTACCTGATGTTCTCCAGCCAATTAAACCATGTTTTCTCATGAAACTTGGGAATGATTTTAAGCTCACCGTTTTGTACAACCTACAGAACGAGATACGTACGGCATACACATGTACAAGCAAGGAAACATAGGAATGTGTAAATACACACACACACATACGTATGTACATACATATGTGTACATATGTATATAGGAGCAAATGTACATAAACATTCCAGAACACACAAATGTACACAAATGCAAACACAAAAACAACACACAGGGAAATATCCCATATAATATACTGCTGCATGTTTTGAATGAACATCAACATAAGAACACACACATGTATGTATGCATGTATATATGCACGTACAGTACATATAAATTTACATCAACATGAAAAAGAACAAACAAAAGTACACAGCCCAGTATTTACCTCTATAGCTTTTCTAGCCATTTCTTTGCAGTCCACAAACCACTGCGGTTTGATCAAAGGCTCAACAATATCCTTAGATCGACTGCAGGAGGGATAGAATATAGTGACAAGAGTGTGGTCTGATGATTGGATGTGTTATGGACACCTTAGTACAATGATACACACACATGTATGTACACATATACAATGATACACACACATGTACACTGTACAGAGCCATGTATAGTCAAAATGCAAGGAGAGAAGTGGTTGGTTTTGTAGGAGATGTAAGCTGGGAGGTCACATCTCAAGGCTTAAGGATGTGCTGACGAATGGAGGATTTGATAGACAAACTGGTACTCACCTACAGATGGGCACAACCATTTGATGTTCCTTTACTCCTCTGTAGAGATCCTTTGCCTTCAGAGCCTCCAGGACACCCTTCCGTGCACGAAACCTCTTCATACCCTACACACCAGCACACATGCACAAGTAGATACACATACTGTATGTATTTGGAACTCAAAAACTTTGCAAATTGCTTCATGTCAGGTGAGAGAGAGAGGGAGAGATATTTAAGATGTAAAATTTCACAATGGTTGTCATCTTACTATTGTGTAAGTAGCAAGCCAGGACTACGTACGTATTAGTGTACTAAAATACTAGCAAAGAAACCTATTCACGAAATTTGCAAATATTACTGGCTGTGAAATTTCCCACTGTATGGTATATACATACATAGACCCCACACACACATGCATACATGTATGCACGCATACACACACACACACACACACACACACACACACACACACACACACACACACACACACACACACACACACATACAGTATAACACATTCTCACATCAAACTGAGTCCCACTATTGGTAATTAGTCCATCGTCTGTGATGATGTTGATGAAGGGAAGTTTGTGTCTTTTCCCACACTCGTAGTCATTGAAATCATGAGCTGGTGTGATCTTCACAGCACCTGGTAAGATGAGAGACATTAAATGATTAAATGGTCTACAATTATAAAGTAACAGAACCACAATGCAGGAAAGACAGAACATACAGGCTTGGAAGAAGGTGAGTGATGTGAGATGAGAAGAGGGTTGTGGTGAGGGAGGAGAGTGAGAGAGGAGAGTGAGAGTGGAGGGTGAGGGAGGAGAGTGATAGTAGAAGGTGAGGGAGGAGAATGAGGGTGGAGTGTGAGGGAGGAGAGCATGTGAGAAGGATGGGTGAAGAGCACATACAAATGAGGTTAAGAGAAATGACAAACACAGTGGGGGTAAGGATGGAAGATGAATGAAAGAGGGTTGTTGAAACAATAATATCATACATATCAGCACACATGGTATAGGACAGAAGCAGAAGAAGACATCTGAAGAAGTGGTATGGAAGGATGGACAAGAGAATAGGGTTTCATGAGAGGACAAATGTGCAAATGCAATGTGTGACTCAATACCTCAAAACAAGGACTTACGTATTTGAGAATGAGTGTGTTCCTATTACACACACCACATTGTGTGTGCATGCGTGTGTGTGTGTGTGTGTGTGTGTGTGTGTGTGTGTGTGTGTGTGTGTGTGTATGTGCGTGTGTGTGTGCATGCGTGCATGCATGTGTGTGTGTGTGTGTATGTGTGTGTGTGTGTGCGTGTGCGTGCGTGCGCGCGCGCGTGTGTGTGTGTGTGTGTGTGTGTGTGCATAAATGCATGCGTGCATGTGTGTGTGTATGTGTGCATATGTAAGTACCTGTCCCAAACTCCTTCTCCACAAAATCATCTGCAACAATGGGCAACTTTCTGTCACAAAATGGATGATTAGCATGTTTCCCAACCAAATGCTGTAGGGAAATAAATAGGCATGTACTTACGTATGTATAAAGACACTTGTATCCTGGTGTGTAGGCCTATTTTGGGTGGATCAAAGGAAAAAGTGTGCTGACATTTGTGATGTAGCACAGGTCACTGATATACGCACACTTCCTAATTGATGTCAATTGATGTCAATAAATACAGTAAATGGTTGGAACTGATCAATTCTAGATGAGACTGTACACACCAACAGTCAACAGTGAATGGTTGCCAGGATACAAATTAGTTATATCCTGTCCAGGTGCGCTGCAGCTCACCTGGACAGGATATAACTAATATGTGCATACATACAGTACTTATGCACACCACACTGTAGGAATCAGGCACACATGCACACACACACAAATGCATGCAAACATGTGCAATACACACATATAATTGCGCACTTACAGTACATGTACATATACAAATATGTATGCATAGCACACATACTAGCACACGTGCACACACACACACACACACACACACACACACACACACACACACACACACACACACACACACACACACACCTTGTATCTCTCATCTTCAGGATGTACTGCTACGGCTGTGTCTCCAAGCATCGTCTCAATTCGAGTGGTTGCCACAACAATCTCCTCATCTAAACATTATATACACATACAGTACAAAATACATACGTATAAATAGGGAAACTTCAGCACACTCTGAACACACAGAACAATACTACACAGGCATGCATGCACACATACTATATATACACACTTGACACAATTGCTTTCATTTCATCAAATCATTATGTACATATGTACAGGGCAAATATGTACTATAAAGACATGTACATTTGCAACATGCATCAAGCATTGTCATTAACAAAACATGTACAGCTATGCAGTATGTGGACCCTCACCAGTTCCCTCCACTGGGTAAGCAAAGGACACAAGCACTCCAAATTCAATCTTCTCCTCATAACCAGGCACTTTGAGGAGACGACGACCGGGGATCTCCTCCTTGTCAACCTAGTGGGGTACACGCAGATCAGTGGAGTAAGCGATGTACAGTATAGTATGATAATATATGTATGCTATAAAATATGCCCACGTATGTACGTACATACATATATACGTGCATTTCCTTCCACTACATATGCTACTGTAGTTCATATTGTGTTTGACAAGCACCAGTTAAAAGCATGCAGGTTTGAGAACAAAGTCACTACCAAAGGAACTTTGAAAACTCATCCTCTTCACTATTCCACACCATCTCACACAGCACACTCTTCCCAGTAGTTTTCAATCCAAATACACACAATATCCAGGTTCAACAAACCAGGCATCCAGTCATGTACTACGTACATATGTACATACGTACATATGTATGTATGTACATATACAGTATATGTACAGTATAAACATTCTCACCAACACATGTAACCAGGAGCACATGAGGGAGACTCCTAGCACCTCCAACCAGGTGCACACTGAACAGTCCCCACTAAGAACTACATAGTGCACAGTGAAACCTGCCATTCAGGACACTCAAAAATCTGGACACCTATACAAACCGGACATTAGGTTGGGGTCCCAAATTCTCCTACACTTATGAATGACATACAGTGGAACCTATTATAACAAACTCCCTTAATAGTGAAAAACATTCTATAACAGACTGCTTTTAAAGGTCCAGGTACATTGCTGTGCATGTAAAATAACCTCTGAATAGTGGAAACCTCTGTACAACAAACTGTTTTTCAGTTACCAGTGTCTATTATAGAGAGGTTCTACTGTATTGGGACAACCCTGGAAAATCAGGACACCTCTGTAATCAGGACACTTTGGCTGTCCCCAGTGCCATGGTGTCCACATTACGCAGGTTCCACTGTAGATGTACACAGTGAGATGAATGCAATACACTCACTTCCATGTCAGAAATGGCAGACTTCAGTGTACACGACCAGTTGATCAGACGCTTGCTGCGGTAGATTTCCCCACTTTCATAAAGTTGCACAAAAGCCTCTGTCACCGCTCGACACATTTTCTAAGGAAGAACGCAAGGAAAGATGGTAAGAGTGCTTCTAACAACATCTCTAATACCAGACAAACTAAGTACTGTGTACAAATACAAATTCCAATGGAAAAAGTTAAACATAACATTATGAGCGCACACAACATGTACGTACGTATGCACGTATATTGATTCAGAAGCAAATTGAGTAATATCAAAATGCACTGTGCATAACGTATGACAAATGTGAGGTGCATACAGTATGTACTAAATAGCATTTGTGCAGTCGGGGGTAGAAATAGTAATTTTAAGGCATAAAGGAAGACGGAGCAGTGAATTTGCCTTGAAGTACGTAATTGTGAATTCCCAGATGATTCCAAATAGATTCAGAAAGCAGGAGTAAAAGTGAAAGGACTGTTTAGGACACGAAACTTGGGATATCTAACAACTTCTACTGACAAAACTCATTCATTCATAGCTCGAAAATGGTAGTGAGGCTAGTGCATGTAACAGTATGGTAATGCCAATACCGGGCTTCAAACACAGACCCAGAACAGATGGATACCTACTGCTACAAACATCTACGTAAAGTAGAGTGAGGAAATTTGAAATTCATTTTCTCAACATTACTCAACGTACCTCATTGCATACTTCCTACTGCCAGATAAACACAGCATTGAATATAAGACAATACATATTACATGTACATTAAGATTCAAGTACTTACGTATTGTATACAGAGAGTGTATGTATATGCTACACATTGACTCACAGGGTCCATGGTGAAACAGGCTCTGTCCCAGTCATAGGACGAGCCCATGATCTTCAGCTGATGGTAGATGCGATCACCTTTCCTGGAATGGCAGAAGAGAGCGTAACATAAGAAGAGGCTTGTAGATAGCAATTGGGACCAGTGTATGTGCATATGGGGAGGGGGGAGAGGTGTAAAACAATAGTAAAGAGATAGTACAGTATGTATATACAGTATATGTACATGTACAAGGACATTGTACATAATCTGGGCTCAGGGCAAAAACATTACAAATAGTGTAAACCATAATTAAGAATTTGATAAGTGACTTTTCGCAGAAATACTATACGTATGTGCAGTATGTATTAGCTAATATGATATGTACATACGAATGTACGTACGCACATATGTACATACTAAGCACATACGTATGTACAAAATATAAATCCAATCTTACTCACTGCTCCTTCCACTTCCAAACTTCCTGCATAAACTTCTCCCTCCCAAGATCGTGTCTGGAAAGACCTTTCTCCTTCTTGAGTTTCTTCTCCACCACAACCTGTGTGGCAATGCCGGCGTGGTCACAGCCTGGGTTCCACAGAGTGGTCTTGCCTTTCATGCGATGCCTACAGAGAAGAGGATGTACTGTACGTACATTGGCAAATGCTACGTGAATGGTAGGCTGGGTTAAGCTGCAGTGCATGAAAACTATAAGAAGGTACATGTATGTAGTATACACAAATGCCCCCGAAGGGACTAAAAGAAAATGTGATTGTGATTGTGTGTGTGTGTGTGTGTGTGTGTGTGTGTGTGTGTGTGTGTGTGTGTGTGTGTGTGTGTGTGTGTGTGTGTGTGTGTGTGTGTGTGTGTGTGTGTGTGTGTGTGTGTGTGTGTGTGTGTGTGTGTGTGTGCACGCACGCATACATGTGTGTGGTGCACAGTGGTGTGCGTATGCATGGAAATGCACATGCGCATATGTACGTAAAAAGGTGTGTCTGTGCTACAAGATGCCTGCATACATGTACATACGTACAATAAATGTCCACATAAATACATAGTATGTACATCCATACATTATGTATTAGAATCAATAATAGTAGAATGAGCTGAAAAATATGGACCAAATATACTGCAAGTGATGTACAGTGAAACCTCTGTAATCTGACGTCACTATAATCCCCCATTCTCTCTAATCTGACCATCTTGTGAGGTACAGTCACCATATCACATACAGAAGTTAAGAGTCACTTCATAATCTGACAAACTCCTAATCTGATATTTCTTTCAAGCCCCATTGAGTGTCGGATTAGAGAGGTTTCACTGAATTGTGTCCACATCAGGACAAGTCCTCACCATCGTGTTATGGCATCCTGGAGTGAGTTGAAGATGGCATGACCCAGATGACAGGACCCCGTCACGTTGGGGGGAGGAATGACCATCATGAACGTCCCCTTCGGGTTCTTCTCATAGACATTCTTTCTCTATAGTAGGCACACATAATACAGGAAGTAGATAGTGGGGATACAGGAAGTAGATAGTGGGGATACAGGAAGTAGATAGTGGGGATACAGGAAGTAGATAGTAGGAACACAGGAAGTAGATAGTGGGAATACAGGAAGTAGATAGTAGAAATACAGGAAGTACGTATGTACATAATCACAACAAGAAATTAGGAACTGGATCAACAGAGGCATGGTAAATAATACAATGCAGTACATATGTATGTATTACACATCTGCACATACAATACACACAGTATTCACAGGAAAGAGGATAACTAGAAGTACAGGTGTCTTGGGCAATACTGCAAACACTGACTGACAAGCACTGGTTGTTATTAAGCCTATACTTCTGGTTAAGTGCCCATTCCACTGTTCGTCTGTTGTACATGTGTTGGTTACTCATTGGTCAGTAATGATATTCACATTTTCAAGTACAAATGTCGCTTGACCCACCACCTCAAATTCTACGTATATACCATAAAAGGGCACCATTTTTGGCGGGGCTTAAATTTAATTAGCTAATTTAGCTACTTACCGAGAAATTGCTAAAATTAGCATCTGTTAAAAATAGTAGTTGCCAAAAATTTGGATTTGCTAATGTTAGTTCATGCAACAGATCACTGTGTACAGGCTAAATTCAGTAGCCAATAAATTTAGGCAACTAAAAAATGCTACAGTAAATCTAGTTCCTGCTAAATATAGTACTCTTAAGGTATACGTACAGTACGCGTGTAGATTAAGGAGAGTATATACAGTACATACACACATCAACTAATACATAGGTACATACGCACAGTAAACTATGTGTGCAGTTACACCCACGCTTGCTAACTCACCCCATACTCCGGCTTGAAGAATCCCTAATGTGAACAAGAATACAACACAAAACGGGTAAGATCTGTTTGAGGCAGTCACAGACGGCTTTGCACACTCAACAGAAAGACCTTCCAATTTGTGATGTGTGAACTGTACAAACTCTACACTGGCAGACTTGGCAACTGACTTGTGAGTGATACAAATATCAGACAATTACAGATTTCTACAGGCAAACTCCACATAATAGTTCCTACGCACACATGAAACCCAAACATCGCATAATGTCCTCATGAGTACTCTATGGGGCTATTAAATGTATACTAAAGTATACATACGTACATAAGTATGTACATACATACATACATGCAAGCATGTCAATAAGAGTGGAAAAACACATTATGTGTGCACAAACGAATACAAAAACACAAATACACATACACATGCATACGTATGTACGTACATGTATACTTCACACACACACACACACACACACACACACACACACACACACACACACACACACACACACACACACACATACACACAATTCCTGCTACACATACAAACATGCAGTACTCACACTCTTCTCCCACCAAGAGTACCACGCTGCTTCCACATATCGTGGACTGTAGGAAGCTGGCATTGCACTGCTCACATCTGCCAATGAAGAACAAGGTGCGGTCACCCACATACGTACGTACATACATCCACATCAATAGGTACTGTACACCATTGAGGGTGAATGTGTAGCACTAGAGTTATGTAGGCTCCTTTTTCTCACCTTTCTTCTCCCCTGGTGGAGTGTTGATGTTGTAAGTGACAACTTCCTTCACCTTTACGGCCTTCTCCTTCTTCTCTCCACCCTACACACAATGATAAAGAGTGGCACATACGTAAGAGTGGTAGCTATATACAGTTTTACCGTGCATTGTAAGTAGTTCACCTCCACAAAGTAGCCACCTCTCTACAACAGCCACTGTACTAGGTCCCAAGGGTGACTGTTATTATACAAGTCCCACTGTAGCTACCTCTCTACAACAGCCACTGTACTAAGTTCCAAGGGTGACCGTTATTACACAAGTCCCACTGTAGCCACCTGTCTACAACAGCCACTGCACTAGGTCCCAAGGGTGACCGTTATTCCACAAGTTCCACTGTAGACGGTCTAAACCGCCTCACATACATATGTACCATACCACATACACATCATGAACATACACATACAGTGAAAATTCACTATAAAGAAATAGTCAAATTTTACATATAAGGAGATGTTTCATGTGTCCAAGTTTATGCTCTACAGTGGACCCCTCTAATCCGGACACCCTGGGACCTGAAAGCACTGTCCTGATTATTGAGGTGTCCTCATTTCAGGGGTTGGAGATGTACTGCGGCTTATTATAGTGGAATATTTGGTTTCAGTGGTATGTGTCCACATTAGAGGGGTATCCCCAATTCAGGGGGCTGGATTAGAGGGGTTCCACTGTACTATGAAATATAACTGGCTATAGTGAATTTCTGATAATGTAGCAAAAGTTTTCTTGTACCCACTGTGTGTTGCATTAACTGTGCATGTATTACCTATGTTTGTACATAGATATTATATACATACAGTTACGTATGTATATAATATTACTATCTATAGTTTGTACACCAATATGAAGTGATTGTGCAATTAATCCCACAGGTACACATGCATTAAAATGCACACCTTCCATGAGACAACATATGAACATTTGAAGTGTAACTTTCAAATATATATAAAAATGCAAGGATGTACATGCAAAGTGCCTTCTATTGGAAGATTTTCATAAAATTACAGCAAATACGTATTCCAAACTTCACCTCTGCTTTTGCCTGTGCCTCTTGCTTCTTCTTGAATTTAGCCATCTTCTCGGCCTTCTTAGCATCCCTTTTCATCTTCTTCTCCGCGTTGACTTCAGAAGAAGAGGATGTAGAGGAGGACGGAGGACCATTGTCAGGATCCGATGAGTTCTTGGTGGGGTGGTCTGGCGACGTTGATTCTGCCATCACTGTCGACACCTGAAAGCAATTATTGATAGAAGAGTGGAATAAACGAGGGTGGTTGACTCTTTCTCTAATGATGAAAGACGACTTGGACAAAAATAATCTGGTTTTGTTGAGGTTTCTGACGAAATATCCAAATGTCATTACATTCAAGCCAGAAACCGTGCTCAGACACGTGCACACCACGTGTTAGCTTCCCAGCGTATATTGCGCAATGACACTATGTCGCACGTGCGCACCTATACAACGAACAGATTCGTACATGCAGGCACATGCAGATATCATGCAAGCACTGCACCCTTTGAATGCACATACATATTATTGTCGACTATATTTTGCATGCAAGTTTGACTTGTACGCATGCAACTAAAAGGGAAAGCTCAATTTGACATGTGTGCGTACGGAGTTTGATGTGATATGGGAATTGCATTTCATGTAGCTACATGGTCGACATGCAGCTACATGGTCAACATGCAGCTACATGCAGCTATAGCTAGAGCATGCATGCACATTTCACTGCATTACAGTTTTATACACACATGCATACATGCAACACAATATGTGCATTATATGATTTTATAAATATATATGTAGTGGCTGCAGTCTGGTATGCACTAACAAAAGTATAAAACACTGTATACTTAGTCACACATGGTTTATCCGAAAAATAACCTCATTAATTATCCATGTAACACTTCACCGTGAATTAACATCACTATATAATAATATACACTCTGTGTACAATTCCATGCACCTGCATGATTTTATCCAACATGCACCTGGTTTATCCGACACATGCATTTATATTATGAGGAACAGATTTGGTTGAATAAAATGCATGCATGCATGCATGAGATGCATGTACTGCGTGCTGCATGCATGCATTATACATAATACATGCACATGTACTATATACTATTATATAATTAGTTATATATACTAATAATTGTTTATATATAGCTATACATGCAGCTATATTAATTATGTAATAACTGCATATAACTTATTCTATATAATAAATTCCACATTAATTATTTTGCATGCATGTATTATAATAATATCATTATGCTATGCATGAGTTATTGAATAAATGATCGAAACCTTAAAGTTCATATAAGCCATAATAATTAATAAGAATCATCAGAAACATTAAATTTGTACATTTCATTTACAATTGCACGGTACTATGACTTACAAGGTAATGCACTATTCTAAAATTAAATAGGCTCCCTCCGAACCACAAGGGAAATCCCCAAGTGGATCTGAAGGGCACTAGCCATACATTACATTCTGAAATAAATAATAAATGTGGAGAAAAATGAATTACGTGGAAGTTTAAGTAATATGGTATACAAGGCTATACAGTTGTGATAATATGAATAGGCGGTGTGTACAGTATTGATACAAGTGCTGTGTGTACAGTATTGATACAATTGCTGTGTGTACAGTATTAATACAAGTATGTATTTTATGCATACACATTTTCATGCATTGTGTGTGTGTATGGGCATTAGGTGAATGAGAGAAGGTGCCCCTAGTTAGGAGAATTCAAACTGCCCTTTGTCTAAACGGTTCATCACTTTTAAGAATTCTCGCGTGGTTGGTGTCGTGGGTTCCCTCGGGTGCTTAAAGGCGCTACCATTGCTCTGACCATTCATTGCAAAATTCTTTGGTGGTTCCGTGCTGTGGGTGTGACGAACTGGGATAGACTCGTCCTCGCTCTCGCTCCCACTCAAGTCACTATTCATCCTGTGAAGTTGCTCCAGCCCTTCAGAAAGGGTCTTGTTGGCCTCAATCAGCGAGGCAATCCTCTTCTGCTGTTCTTTAATGATGTCGTCTTTCCTCTTGAGTGCATCTTTGAGATCCTCCAGTTCCTTCTTCAACTGAGCACCTTCAGGACCACTTAAATCTATTGGAATAAAACGGAGAACTCTTCAAGCAACAATAACACCCAATTGTACTGTGGTGTGTAGTGGTGAGAAGGTGTGAGCAGGGTAATGGTACTGAGGGGATAACATAACAGTAGTGTGATGCTGACAATGTGAGATAGGAATAGTGGGATACTGTAGTGGCAGTATGCCTATGATGACGGTTCTACTGCAACAGAGTAGTAGAGACATGTACATACAGTATGCACAAACAGGTATGTAGTTACAAAAGCAAGCACAATACAAACAGGATGCACACAAAGGCACACACGCTGCATTGCATGCCATATCTCACTCTTTTCAGCCTTGTACGCCATTTCTGTCTTCTTCAAAATTCCCAAGATACTGTTCACCTTCTCTCCCTTTCTTCGTGAAAGTGTCTGCAGGTCAAAATCGAGTTGTTTCTTTGTCTCCTCGCTCCTCATGAGTTCCATCTTCAGCACGTCAACTTCCTTCTCAAAGGTCTTCCTCCTCATTCTCTCAGCCAGTAGCTCCTGCCTCAAGCGATCAATGTCCTGAGACAGAGTGAATCATGGGTTTAAAGATACCACACGTGCACACACAATGATATGTATTCTACAGATGTGTGTACATGCAATACATAACCATAGGTATTGTATAGGAAAAGATACACAACTATTAATGCACACATACTGTATATACATACAGTAGGTAGGCAGCAATACATGTACTCTACAGTGAAAACCATCTACTGCATATGGGCCCACTCAACAACCAAACAGTGTCCCCCCCCCCATAGGTGGGTAGGTGGTACTCTCACAAGACCAGACATCAGTGGTCTCTATAGACAGGTGGTCATCATGAACAGCCAAATTAGTATTACTGTGGTACCATAAGAGCCATCATTACAGCAGTGTTCCCAGACTGGTGGTCTTTGTACACAAGTGGTCTTTAAGACAAGTGCCTCCGTATGCCATGTGTCACACTGTACACAAACATACTGTAGGTAATGCTTAGTCTCGTACCAAAACCGTCACATGACCATCATCGGGTAGAATAAAATGGCGGCTGAAGGGAGGGTTCAGACTAGACAATGCAACCAAGTGGTGGACAAACACGAAGAATAAGATGCTTGTGTTATGTACATACCAACAGCAGTCAAACAACTCACATTTTCTGAATTTGGATCAAAACTGTGAAACGAGAAGGGAACACACACGTTAGATATGCTCACACTAAAACATGTGTAACTATTTTACTCTAAATACAGAAATTAAATACTGTTTGGCATACTCGCATACGTGTGATCTGTTGTGGTCAATGTGCAGACTTAGTGTATGCGTCCATGCACACTCATACATCTGTAAAGTACATGCTAAATATCACACAAGCCACATCACTTATGTTGTACATACGATATTTCTAAACATAACATTATACAAACACACTACACTTCTGGTAGTAGGCCCCCATAATAAGGACACAGAACAATAAACATCTCTACGAAGGACAGGACTCAAGACCTCTGGAACTCCACCAGAAGACAAACTCCTTGTAAAGGACAAAACAGCTGAGCCTCCCCAAAGTGTCCTCTATTTGGAGGAGGAGATGGTCGAACGACCTAGGTCTCACATAATGGTGGGATTCGAATGTAATTCACCAGCCACGAGTGGTGGTGAAGTACATTCAAATCCCACCATGAGTGACAAAGAATTCAGCCAGTGTTGAAATGTTTGGTGAAAAACAATCAATTGGCAAGCGAATTGCATACAAACCCCACCAGCATAGTCCTAGCATACGTAGATAATAAATATCTGTGGTCCTAGTGAGCAAAGACATTCAAAGGCCGCAAAGGACACATGTATGTACATAGATGCCCCCTATTGGAAAACTCACTTTAACAGGCACACATGTTAGACCTAAGACACAGGCTCAGTCGCTGTTGACTCACTTGCTACTTCCCATATCCACTGACACCGAGTGAGAGTGTTTACCACTTCGCTGTAGTTTCCACGGTGACCGTGACTGGTCTGCCGCAGTGGGTTCAGTTAGGTTGGGTACCGACGCCCTGTACAGGTGAGGTCGCTCCTTGACGGGTGTGGTAACTGAACCAAAGGGGCGTGCGGCTGAGAGCTTAATAGGAGTGGTGGCTCCAGAGGTGGAAACAGAGGATGACGAGTCGTACCTCTTGATTGCTATCTTCCTTCCATCAGTGCCCAAGTCACCTAGCTGACCAAGCATGCTGGGGTAATCCCCCGGAGTGAGGGAACTTGGGAGGTCTGTATCAGACGGTGAGGGTGATAGGCCGTCACCGAATCTCTGAGTGTCCATTTCACGTAGTGATGCCAAGGCATCATCGATGAGATTGCGACCTGACTCCTCTGCTGTTTTCCGCACATTGTCCAGAACTTGGGACAGTTTCGGAAGTCTTGATGACACAGACTGCATAGGGTAAAATGGCAGGTATGGACACTTACATACATATACACAATGGAGTGTGTATGTATATACATGTGCATATACACAGAGGAAGATGGTAAGTAAGCAAAGGTAAAAAAAAAACAAAAAAAAACAACCAAACAAACAAGATCCATGTTTGTACATGTACGTATGTGTGCACATGTGCATATGGGTTTCTTTTAGGGTGTGGGGTGTGATCAAACATGAATGAAAATTTGCAGGTTGTTTGAATTTTGACCCTCCCCCCCCCTTGAATGAGGACAATAAGTTTTTGCACATGGCTAACATGACTTTGCCCTCTAGTCCTTGTTTTCAACATGAATACCTCCCCCCGCCCCCCTCCTCCCCACATGCAATGCTGAATAAAGTTCTGGTGTTGTGTATACTCTAGCTACGCACATGACAAACCAACTTCTGACCATTCACATTTCAATGTACATTCATGAAAATGAAAATAAATTGACTAAATTGACAAAATTGAAACAAATGTGAAGACAAACACCGCTGCATCCGTGACCACACACAGCTATGTGTGAAATACAAAATAGTACACCATGTAAGTCCTGCATGCACATCATCACACCTGTAAATATGTGGTAATGTGTACATAAGTAAAATACAATATGTGCAAAAAACAAATTTAGACACCAAATGCACACACATACACACACACACACACACACACACACATACACACACACAAACACACACACACACACACCTTGGCTGTAGGAGTAGGTCCGGTTGGTCCGGTGAAAACCGGACCAATATTTCAGCCTAACTCAGTATTTTTTTTAAAGGAACAGACTTCTTAGCAGACTCAGAAATACACATAACCCAATTGCAAGCAGCTATGATGATGTTTCATTACAGCTTAGATTACCTTTACACACCAAAATTGGGAGATTTCTACTCAGTCTGCTTACCCTCGAAAATTAACTAGATGATTCCACCGATCACGAGCACGAGAAATGTGTTCACTTTGACGTCATTTTTACATCTAGTCACGTGTGTCAGTACTTCGATCGTTCGCTGAGTGCTATTCTTTTGTGCGGCCTCACGGTGCTGGAAATCCATTGCTGAATTGTTGGATAACCCGCTATACCTGCCTCTCCACATCAACCAGATAAATTTCCATTCCCAAAGAGGACTTCGGGCAGAATAACCCAACAGAGAAGCCTGTTTTATTGCAATATTAGTTTCTGTAGCATGTAGATGATGTTATTGATTTGAGCTGTTTTAATAATAAATGCTTCGATTTATTGGTTTCAAGTCAAGTTTAATAGTGTTACTATACACTTGCATATAATAATAGTATAAAATGAAACATGACTGGTCCGAGCGCATTATGTAGTGGTTGGCTCAAACTGACCGGACCAATCAAAATGGTACTCCTATGGCCATGCACACACACACACACACACACACACACACACACACACACACACACACACACACACACACGCACACACACACACACACACACACACACACACACACACACACACACATACACGCACACACACACCTGTCCAAGCTTCTTCAACTGATCTGTCAGTATTGTGTGCATGATTGAGAGCTCTCTTCCAAGGTCAATCTGACACGGACCCCAGGTAACCTCCTTGTCACCTGGACTCATCGGGGACTGGACGGGAGGAAGATGAGAAGGCTCACAGTACATTTGGGTCAACTAAGAGTGGATGTGTAACCCAGGGATGCACATACGTACGTATGTACACATGTGTTGAATGTACATACAGTACTGCATGTACTGCATGTATGTATGTACATATGTACATATACAGTATAATAAAAATACAAACAATATTCATATGCCCAACCACGACTGCATTCAAAAACGCAGAGAAAGTCAACAATCTTGCTCAATTGGGACATTCCAAGCACAATTCACCCTCCTTCCTCACACCCCACCCACTGTTCCCCACCCACTCACTGCTCCCCACCCACTCACTGTTCCCAACCCACTCACTGATATTCTCTGTAGAAACTGCTTCATTTGAGGAATTTGGATCTCTACAAAACTGTTCATGAAATACATGTACTCCTCCTTGACACCAAATCTGGTGAAATTGGCGAGGCTCTGAATCACCTTGGCAACCAAAGTCAATTTCCGATTGGTTCGCTCATCGGGATACTCTGCAAACCAAACAAAACACAAACAAATGACAACATTTAGCGACCAGTGACAGCTAGTGACCAGCAACAAATTCTGTACAACATTCGGGGGGTGGGGGGGGGGGGGGGGTGGGGGGTGGGGGATTAGTATTGGTGAACTGAGAGGAGGTGTATCATGGTACATTACATTAGGTAGCCAATAGGTGGAAATGATACTTTACATCCACACACATCCTCACACACCCAGCGCACTATACACTGTCCAGTATACTTTAGTTAGTTAGTGTTCACATTGAGTGGACACATGGACATATATGTATTAAAATTATACATAGAATTTAGATACAG
>CAUJGJ010000083.1:649100-656600 GCA_963170055.1 Halisarca cf. caerulea
CAGGAGAATCTATCTACTTCACATTCATTCAATAAATTCAATCACGGTGGGAGGATCCATAGCCTGAGGCCATACATATGTCACACATGTACGTACGTATTCATACATACGTACATATGTACATACATGCAAACATACACACACACACACACACACACACACACACAGATGCACACATATACGCATGTACACACACACACACACACACACACACACACACACACACACACACACACACACACACACATGGATGCACACACACATGCATGTACACACACACACACATGCACACACACACACACACACACACACACACACACACACACACACACACACACACACACACACACGGATGCACACACACATGCATGTACACACACACACACACACACACACACACACACACACACACACACACACACACACATGTAACACTGTAACAGCTATTCTATGTGTATTATCACAGTGTTTATAGGTATTTACTACGTAGTGGTTATTGGTAATATTATGTACATACATACGTATGTGATCACATGCTGTATAGGTGTGAACACGTGTATTGTATGGAGTAGAACAATGAGCTATGCTTTGCTGTGCATGATTGCTGGCGAGTTCATATTGAGATGAATTACATGTTCCCGTGGTCCAGTTGACGAATTGGTGCTAGCCGACGCTACATATGTACACACATGCACACGTACGTACACACATGCACGCGCACACACACACACATACACACACACACACACACACACACATCCCAATCACTACCAAACAGAGTTTATAGGAAGATGTTACAGTACATAAATATGTACAATTGTACACAT
Source organism: Halisarca cf. caerulea (assembly GCA_963170055.1). Lineage (NCBI taxonomy): Eukaryota > Metazoa > Porifera > Demospongiae > Chondrillida > Halisarcidae > Halisarca > Halisarca cf. caerulea. Next base: position 649,928 of record CAUJGJ010000083.1, read on the forward strand.
TACATGTACAGTATATGTATGTACTGTATGTGTATCTTATATGACATTGTATGTACGTATATATACATACGTACGTATCACAGATATCTTACCTTGTGAATAGGGCTTGTCTGGTGAGGAGGGTACCAGCTCCACACTCTGCAGACACAGGAACAGAGACAAGAGTGAATCAAAGACCACAGCTGAATGCACCCATGTACATACATACACACGTATGTACGTACATGTGTACAGCACCTGTACATATTATGTATGTATCCAATCACAGATGACAATCATGCAAACCAAAAACAGATGCTATTTGGTTTGAACTGTATGCAGAACCTGGAGCTCTGTATGGGTGGGAACACCAGGGGCTGTGTATGGGTGGGAACACCAGGGGCTGTGTATGGGTGGGAACACCAGGGGCTGCGTATGGGTGGGAACACCAGGGGCTGCGTATGGGTGGGAACACCAGGGGCTGCGTATGGGTGGGAACACCAGGGGCTGTGTATGGGTGGGAACACCAGGGGCTGTGTATGGGTGGGAACACCAGGGGCTGTGTATGGGTGGGAACACCAGGGGCTGTGTATGGGTGGGAACACCGGGGGCTGTGTATGGGTGGGAACACCAGGGGCTGTGTATGGGTGGGAACACCAGGGGCTGTGTATGGGTGGGAACACCAGGGGCTGCGTATGGGTGGGAACACCAGGGGCTGCGTATGGGTGGGAACACCAGGGGCTGCGTATGGGTGGGAACACCAGGGACTGTGTATGGGTGGGAACACCGGGGGCTGTGTATGGGTGGGAACACCAGGGGGTGTGTATGGGTGGGAACACTGGGGGCTGTGTATGGGTGGGAACACTGGGGGCTGTGTATGGGTGGGAACACCAGGGGCTGTGTATGGGTGGGAACACCAGGGGCTGTGTATGGGTGGGAACACTGGGGGCTGTGTATGGGTGGGAACACCAGGGGCTGTGGGTGGGAACACCAGGGGCTGTGTATGGGTGGGAACACCGGGGGCTGTGTATGGGTGGGAACACTGGGGGCTGTGTATGGGTGGGAACACTGGGGGCTGTGTATGCAACTCCAGGGATTGTGTATGGGTGGGAACAAGTAACTCTAGATGCACAGCTTTGAACCACAAAACACCACTTACAAGTTTATACAAACAACGTCAGTCTTTGTCATGTCAAACAAACGTTACTACCACCTGTGCCATCTGGTTTGAGGTTTTGCACAATATACATACATACGTATGTATATACTATGCACATTCTGAAAAGCACTGAATCGTTCACAAGTACTGTCAAAAGTCATATGTACATATGTGTGTGCATGCATTTATAACTGTTACATCAATGGTGCCAAGTCTTATGCAATCATTGATAGGTTTTACATCACTGGTATCAAGTCTTGTGCAATCATTGTTAACTTTTATGTCAGTGGTACCAGGTCTTGTGTAATCATTGTTGATTTTGACCTCACTGGTATCAGTCTTGTGCAATCATTGTTAAATTTTACACCTGTGGTGTCGAGCTGTGTGCACGCATTGTCAAGTCAAGGGGCACACGACAACACTGTATTGAGTTTCCGATAATGACCAAATAAAAGCATTCCAAAAGGCAACACACAATCCTCTGAGAAAACCACAGAAGTAATCAAATGAAGATCATTTTCAATTTAATGGGATGAATTTCGACCCAACTGGTAACATGACTTGAGGACGCTATTCAAGTATATATGTGCATACTGTAACAGGAGGTCTCAGTATAACAGGAGATCTCAGTATAAACAAAAGATGATTTCGCGGTTTCATGGTTGTCACATGGAAATGGGATACTAAATACGCATATGAATGTACATACATGCACACACACATGCACGCGCGCACACACACACACACACACACACACACACACACACATAAAGTATGTTGTACGTATGTACATGTACGTACTAGCAGAACAAGAGTCAACTTTTTTACCACAACTGAAAATGTATCAGAAATGAAAGCTAAAGCATTTCCCATTGCAATAATGATCATGTGCATACCTACTAAACCGCAGTGTATGTGTGTACGTACATACATACGTACGTACATACTGTATGGCATGACATTGTATGTACAGTACATACATTACATATTGAATTTCAATGAGAGCTAAACTATCACCATTACAGATCTATTATAAGTATGTATGTGGGAGTTATCCACACAACCAGTGCTTAATAGCTACAGAATGGCTATGCACATACTGTACTTCACTCACACAGGATAGCTACGTATGTACATACAAACTACACTGATACAGGACAGCTACGTATGTACGTACAAACTACACTGATACAGGACAGCTATGTACATACTACACTGATACAGGACAGCTAAGTACATACTACGTACGTACACTGATACAGGACAGCTGTGTACATACTAAACTCATGGGGTAGCTACGTACGTATGTACGTACATACTACACTCATACAGGACAGCTGTGTATGTACTGTATGTACTGTGCTTACAGTGAGATCATTTACAAGACAGCACTATCCAAACAGCTAGCAAGTGTGAACAAAAGTACGACATACATACATATGTACACACATGCATACATACACATGAAGTATGCCGTATGCATGAATGTATGTATATATGTACGTATGTAAACATGTACTGTATATAAGTACGTACAGTACATACGCACGTATACACAGACGACAGTTACTGTATGTAAACATGAAGTACTGTACATACGTACGTACGTACATACGTATACGTATACTGTACACAGTATGTACATACAAAGCATTGCGCATGACGTAACTTTGATAGTGAAATACTCTGTGGACAACAGACAAGGAAACAGCCTAACAAGCAATTGTACGCACTGCAAGTATGGTATTGTGATGGTAACTGCCCTTTAGGAAACGGTGAGATTAGTGAAAATGATGAAATACGTGTGAAGGAGTCAGAACTGAACAGCTGAGACATCATCGATGCCCTGGCATAAAAATAATGTGTCAACAGCATGTCCACATGTCCTTTGAGACAAGGAGGATTCAGAGAGTGTCCTCACATCAAATTGAGAAGTGTACAAACAATTGCATTGTACAGCATCCACACAGTCACCATGTATGAAGACCGTAGAATCCAAGCAGACATCCAACAGTTGACAGAACACTACACCACCACAACAAGACATTGTACACACACTGTAAGACTTCCTCAAGATACATAACAGAAGCCAGTGCCTGTTTTCACACCTAGTGACAGAAGAGGAACAGTGGGTGGGAGTGTGGGAGACAAGGGAATGTGCAGTTCACCTTCTAAAGATGGGATAACCTGGATGTGTGTGTGGAGAGGGGATAACCTGGGAGATGTGTGTGGAGAGGGGATAACCTGGGAGGTGTGTGGAGGAGGGGATAACCTGGGAGGTGTATGGGGAGGGGATGACCTGGGAGGTGTGTGGAGGAGGGGATAGCCTGGGAGGTGTGTGTGGAGAGGGGATAACCTGGGAGGTGTATGGAGGAGGAGATAACCTGGGAGGTGTGTGTGGGAGGGGATAACCTGGGAGGTGTGTTGGGGATGGGGTAATCTGTGATATGTGTGGAGAGGGATATAGGGAAGGATACCTACGTACGTATGTACATACAGTACATACGTACACATGGGAAGAAGGATGAGATAGGGAAGATTTCATTACCAACTGAAGAGTAGGGACTTCTAAGACAGGAAAGAAAGCAAATGAGAGGAAGTGAAGTAATGCCAGTCACCTGTTGGTTGCTGAGGTCAAGCAGGATGCTTGTGCAATGAAGCAGGCGCATGCAGGCCAACATCAAGAATGCAGAGGGAGTGTATGCACATGAATGATGTGTGGACACACTGCTAAGGGTTCTCCAGGTGAAGCAATGCCTGCATGCTTGCAGGATGAACATACGTACGTATGTACATATGTACGTATGTACGTATGTATGTGTGCATGGTACTACGTATATGTGGTACAGTATACATATGTACGTAAACAGACACAAAGTATGAGGTTATACACAGAGGTCTATACTATCACACACACAGCCAGCCTGTTCCCAAAATACATACATATATAAGTATGTACACATGTACATATTAACTATGTGTGTGTACATGTATTGTACATACATACATACATACGTACATACATACGTACGTATGTACGTACATATGTATGTATGTATGTATTAATTTTACTGCATGTGTTTGTGTGTGTGTATACGTGTACGCACATACGTACATACGTAACCACATATGTACGTACGTACGTATGTGCTTGTGGGTTTACTGGTAAACCTTCCACACACAAACCTCAGCATCTGCAAAGAAGTAGAGCCTTCTCTGATCCATGGCCAAAACACAGTACCTTTCTTCCCATTTTGGGGCATCCAAGGAATCTACACAAAAACACAAGATGCGTAACATGACATGAGGGATCCACGTTCCATACATACGTATGTACATGGGGTACTACGAATAATAGACAAGTATGTACGTATGTAAGTACATATGCATACAGCATACAAACGCACATGATGCAAGCTGATGCGGATGATGTGCAATGATATGATGCAATATGACATGGTCGATTGAACTGTGATGTACGTACTACTGAATGAAGGTGCACACTGTACGTATGCATGTATGTACAGTGCGTACCTCTCTAATGTGCCCCTATATAATCCGCCAAACCTGCTAATTTGCCCTAGTTCCCCCCCCCCCCCAAAAAAAAACAAATTATATGCATGAATTGAACACAAAACTCATTAATCCATCAACCCCGCTATGCACCCTAAAATGGACAGTCCCAATTGTGGCCGATTGAAGAGGCTTCACTTCCCAATTGTGGCTGATTAAAGAGGTTTCACTGAGCAGTTGTGGCTGATCAAACAGGTTTCACTGAGCAGTATGTACATACAGTACGTACAGTACACACATACAGTACACACAGTACATACATACAGTACATACATACAGTACATACAGTACATATGTACAGTACATACGTACAGTACATACGTACAGTACATGCGTACATACAAAGATATGTACTGCTCAGCTGTCCATACGTATATACACAGAAGCCAGCAACATGTATGTATGTATGTAATCATAAACACATATCAACTTACGCAATAGCAAAAATATGCACACACATACTGTACATATGTACGCACCTACATATGTACACACGTACGTATGTGCATACTTACTGCATGATAATATACAAGCAATATGAACCTAAAAAAACAAAACGAACTCTTAATAAATACACACACTGCGCAGATATCACTATGGAAATGTAACTGAAATTGGTACCAATTGACAGACAAATGCACTGTTCAACAAGTTGTTGTGAAGACCTCAAAACATGACATCAGCAACAGAACCTGCAGTCACTGGTCCTTACAGTATGGATTCTCTATGTATATGCTCATACACGTACTGTATGCACTGTATGTACGCAGAGTGCCTACGTATGCTTGCAGTATGGGATACCATAACACACTCCCACACTCACTGTATACATACAAACTAACATAGTTACCATTGGCAAAATTGTCTCTGGGCATACACATACTTTCGCATGTACGTACACACCAGGGTAGTCACCAGAAAATAATCAAAGAGGGTGGCATTTGCCTAAGCCAGTAGTAGGCTAGTGCAGAGCTGTCATTATCCTGGTTCAGTTCTATATTACTTAGTATTGAGTCACTCCTCTGCATTTGTAACAATCTTGTGAAGTGGGAAATTCGCTCAAAGTCCACATGATGGTGTCTATGAACGATTATCAAACTAGAGAATGAGAATTGTTTAGGATCGATATACGTATGTAGTGTCAGTTTTACCTAATCTATCCACTCGAAGCGTCTCAACAAAGAAGGAATGAACTCTACTTGCAGTAAATAAATAATAAATGCTCTAAGCCAAAAATCACGCAGGGTGGCCCACCCTGCTTACAAGGAATGACCAGAATACTGCAAATATAGTAAGTATGCAGAAATGCACAACAAGACAACTTTCAAGATACCACATCCCACAATACTTGTAAACACTCCAGTGTACACTCAACAGGTTACAGCATTCCCTGCTACACACATATCTACAGTATGTGGTAGTCACAATGCGTATACTTCTCAGTATAATACTAGAGTATCTTCAACTTCTCAATTAAATCTTCCACGTTTGCGTACTTCCCTTGGCCAGAAGGCATTTAGTTTTGTCGACGCATCCATATGACGGTCTCTTCCAAACAACATACAATGCTGTGCGGACTTTCGGGTATTCACAAGACTATGCGTAAATCACTTTTTGAATGATCAGCCCAGTATTTCTGTACACAACATGCATGTGTTTCACACACCAATCACCTTTAGTTATTTCATTGACAATGGCTATTATATCCCCCAAAATTGATTGAATATTGTTATTGTTTTGTAATTCTGATCTCTTTTTTTTTTTGCTGCATCTCAATTTTTTGAAATCTTTGTACTTCCTCCGTGTTTCTTTCGTGTTTTGCCTTTGTCCTTTCTTTTTTTCTTTTCTTTTCTGGGTGCCACTTATAGTAGCCTCTGGCTAAAGGTTCCCCAGATTAAATAAGAATACCTGATACCTGATGGACACATACGTACAAACATACAATGTACGGTGAGTATGTGT
>CAUJGJ010000083.1:664100-671600 GCA_963170055.1 Halisarca cf. caerulea
TGGCAATATAATATCACAAGGAAGTAGTCACTCTTGACCATTTTGTTCCTTTTGTATTTGGTAACTCTGCATCCAAGGTCCGTTAAACACATGTACATATAGTCCCCTCTATTGCCGTATGCTGTGATTATTGTGATTTTTGACAAAACTTGTGGTCTTACCCCCTCCGGGTATTGGAATGATGTCTTCTGGGACTAAATTGAACTGTATGCATTTAGACACATACGGTTCATATGCAAGAAATGGATGGGCACATGCAGCTCATTTCTAAATGACATCATAGATGGCACATACATGCACGTATGTATGTATTATCTATGACAACATATTATCCAGGAATCTTTTTGCTGGGGGTACGAGAAAGGATGTACAGCAGAAGAAAGGCTTTGGGTGCCAGAGTGTGATGGACCAGCCCAACCTTGGTGAGTTTGTACTTCTGATGCTGTGTGTGTGTGTGTGTGTGTGTGTGTGTGTGTGTGTGTGTGTGTGTGTGTGTGTGTGTGTGTGTGTCTGTGTATGTGTGTGTGTGTGTATAATGCTTAGAATTCAAGCCTGTTGATTGACACATTTCCTGATTATTTTGCCGCCCTTACATACGTACGTATATACACATACGTAGATAAGATTCAAAGCTGCATTGCAATCTACTATATGTTTGCTTTTTTATTATTACAATTGCACTGCATTTTGGGCACTTTCAGCATGTCTGTTTTTTTGCAGCTGACTGGATTGTACTGTAGTAGTCTTTTCTAGACATTTTTCTTGTGTGTAAAGTAGTAGTTTTCAGTATGTTGGAGATTTTTATGTGAGATTTGTGTGCCTATGTACATACGTACGTATGAGCAGACTCTACTTCAATGTCAGGGGGAATACTATGGAAGAGAAAGCTGATAGGTACTGGAGACAGGCTGACTTTGGTTATGTCAAAGATGTTGTGGACACAATTCAGACCATCTGTAAACCTAAAAAGAAGGTTCGTCTAGTGTGTGTGTGTGTGTGTGTGTGTGTGTGTGTGTGTGTGTGTGTGTGTGTGTGTGTGTGTATGTGTATGTGTGACAGTGTGTTCACCTGCGTATACTGTACATATGTACGTATGGATGAATGACTTTGTTGTGGGTATCTTGAAGAGTTCCTTTGCAGCTTCACAACATCCGGTAGTGTTTTCATCTGCTTTTCAAGACCACATGTTTATTCCCCTTTTGTCCAGTAGTACGTACTTACGTACTTGTACAATAGACTTAATGTATGTACTATGAGTCACTCGGTATCTCAATGAGCTTGTCAATTGTCACATTATTTGTTGCCTATCGCAGCATGAATTGCATGTTTGCTTATTCTGCTTGTATTGATGTCAGTAACACTCCTACATTGACTGCGTGCACCTGATTATTTTTTGCCAGGTAATTTTACAGACTAATAGTATATTTTCATGAAGAGCCCAAACACTCAGCGTTCATTAATATAAAATGTGAACTGATATTTAACACTCCTATTGCATATGTAAGTATATACATGTTTGCAAAGGAATGGATTTCATACTTGCTGACTTCAAGAATGTAAAATATTATTCCGTGTAGATTTCCCACAGAACATCAGTGTTGAGATCCTTGTATGCTTACGTATGTTTAGATCCTTGGTTCCAATTTTGGGTCCCAGTGTGGGTGTACGTACCGAGGATTCCAGTGTGGGTGTACCAAGGTGTCTTGGTAAAGACACACACCTTGGTACACCCACACTGGGTTCCTTGGTACACCCACACTGGGGTCCTTGGTACACCCACACTGGGGCCTTTGGTATAGCCACACTTAGGCCTTTGGTACACCCACACTGGGGCCTTTGGTATAGCCACACTGGGGTCCTTGGTACACCCACACTGGGGCCTTTGGTACACCCACACTGGGGCCCTTGGTACACCCACACTGGGGCCCTTGGTACACCCACACTGGGGCCCTTGGTACACCCACACTGGGGACCCTTAAATTTAATTGGTACACCCACACTGGGGCCTTTGGTACACCCACACTGGGACCCTTGGTACACCCACACTGGGACCCTTGGTACACCCACACTGGGGCCTTTGGTATAGCCACACTCCATTGGAACACTTTGCAACCAGCCTACTATTTGTGTAAACTGTACTGATGATTCCAATCGCAAGTGGAAGCCTGCCATCTGTTTCTTAATGGGACAGTTTTGAATTACCAGTGTTTCGTTATGTGGGCAGTTTGTTATGGTGGACACCAAGCTCAGATTAGATTGGTTTGTCATGTTGTACACACTGTTCTTGTAGTGTGGAGTTGCCTGTGAGACAGCTCATATGTGCGACTACATATTGGATACATGCTAATCTCCTGTTATTGGTACGCTCTAATAATCATTTGTTTTCCAAAATCTGAGATAGTGTGTACGTATGTGTGTGTATGTGTGTGTATGTGTGTGTGTGTGTGTGTGTGTGTGTGTGTGTTTGTATGTGTATGTGTGTGTGTGTGTGTGTGTGTGTGTGTGTGTGTGTGTGTGTGTTTGTTTGTGTGTATGCGTATGCATACATGACTATGCCATGCATTCAGTAGTATCGCTGCAAAAACCCACAGTACAGCTTACAGTGATTTGGAGTCCTTGTGTTTCCAGTTTACTCCTGATTTGCCGTACCTTTTAGAAGCCTCACTTGATACATCTTGATTTCTTACCACTATTATATTCATCTGATCTTAATTGTTTTTTTACACATTGTACGTATGTATAATAATGTAATAATTGAATGAATTTGAGTTTGCTTCATTCTTAAATATATACTTACGTACCTAATAATTTTCCTGGACCGTGATTCCCATTTTCTATTTACTTCAAGACCTTTTTCTAGAGTGTTAAGAATTTCTGTACTGCAATAAATATGTGTGTACCATTGAACCAGCTTGTCTTGCTGTTCATCCCACTTTCAGGGAGGTTCATTGCTCAAATGCTCTCAGAACATGAGGTTCTGCATGGCAGAGAAGCTCTATATTGACTTTAGGAGGTTTTCAGAGTTCGCTTCTTCAAATGGTCGAGATCGCTTTCTGGAGAACATCTTCAGAGAGGGGGAAGTGGGTGGGTACTGTACACTTTATCCCTCTATTTTGTCCTCTCAAGGAGAGCACAAGTCACCACTACAATCCTGGTGAGAAAGTATGAATGAGTGTGTGCTTGGATATGTTACATGCTGTTAATTTTCCTGCTTCTGGTGTGTGTGTGTGTGTGTGTGTGTGTGTGTGTGTGTGTGTGTGTGTGTGTGTGTGTGTTTCCCAGTTGGTGTGAGGGGCTGGTTAGTAATCTCTTTTAAGGGCTTAAGCCTGTTGCCAGCAGGTGGTGCTTTGGAAGGATGAAAACTGGAACACTCAGCTGCTTACAGGTGAAATCATACCTGTCAGCCTCAACCACTGGAAACATTAAATGTGACTTGGGTATTTCTTTATCAGACTCTTAGCAGGGTGCTGGTCATTGGCTGGTGCCCTAGATGCTATTAGCCTGGATATTACCGAGTTTAGGGTTGGGAATCACTGCTGCTGTGAGTTAGGTGGACACGCCACCACTCTTTAGCTGCAGCCCAGCCCTACCCATCTCGTGAGGCTTGCAACCTCACAGATGGGTAACCCCTGATTGCATGAGGGGGCCATCAGGGATGGTGGGGGCAGCTGGGCCCATATCCAGTGGGTCTCTCCCTCACTGATGTCTGGTGGCTCGCCCCCCAGTTGGGCCCAACACGGGGGCCACAATATAGCCCGCACTGCAGGCTGTGGCATTACAAGTGTGTGTGTGTGTGTGTGTGTGTGTGTGTGTGTGTGTGTGTGTGTGTGTGTGTATGTGTGTGTGTGTGGGTGTACCTGTATGGGTACGTATGTGTTTGGTCTACTATTATGCCTGCATGTATGTACATACGTACGTATGACATTGTATTTCTGTACATATGTGCGTGACATTGTACATATACGTATTATACACCAGTACATTATACTCCTTATGCATGCTAATATCCAAGCATGATTTGAATACTCTGCTGCTTCGTGATGCATGTGAGTTCTCAGCACTTGTGTATTCTTTGCTAGGAGTTCACCCTTTTGTTCCCCCTTGCGTCTGTGGGTTGTGTGGTCATCACTCAAGAGGAGTGTGGATTGAGTAAACAACAGGTGGCAGACCTAATCATGTGCACTTTCACTGTTCTTTTATAGCTGCATAGCAAGATAAATCACTTAGTACTTTAGTATGTTCTTTATAAGGATGCAATACTGGTTTATAAAGTATTATAATGTGTACATATACATATAATAGGGTATATTGTGCAATCATATACTGGTATATACAGTATTATAATGTGTACATATACATAATAGGGTGTATTGTGCAATCATATTTTCATGATCCTTGCATAAAGTAATGACCCGGTAATGTACAGTGCTGTGTTTAGCAATGTCTTGACAAGGGGCAGAACCAGTAATGAGCTGAAGGGGGAGGAAGGGGTAATCGTGACAAGCTACTGTGTAATTGTACAGTATACATACGTATAGGAGGTCTATGAGTGAAAAGAATAAGGCTAGAGATGAGGGCAAAAGATCAGACAATGCCCCTGTGACCCAATGCAACCCTACTGTGCCTACAGTAAACCCTACTGTGCTTATATTAAACCCTACTGTGCTTATAGTAAACCCTACTGTGCCTATAGTAAACACTATTATATATACTGTATCTATAGTAAGGTAGAATTCAACACTATCCTGTACTAATGTGCAGGCAATGTGTGTAGTGCAGTTATAGGATTAGTGTACAGTATTGTCCATATGGTCAGGTGCGTCCTCGATGCTGTGTATATAGCCCCAGGGAAATACGTACATACATACATACATACATACGTGTGTAGGTGCTCACTTCCATGTAGGGAAATGTGTATAATGTTCACTTGCTTTGTAGGTTTGCAGAACTGGAAAAATACACAGAATTGGACTTCAAGCCCACGTCTAAGAAGAATTGTGATATCATCGAGAAGAAACCAACAGTTCTCATTAAATTGGATGCAGGTGACTATACTGATGTGTGCATGCACTGTACAGTGAAACCCCTGTCATCCGGCGTTCTCTCAATGTTGATATACAGTTACCATATTAAAGTATGCTGAGAGTCACTCCGTAATCTGACAACCTCCCAATCTGACACCACTTCAGCCACCACTGAGTGTTGGATTGGAGAGGTCTGGCTGATGTAGCTTGTATGGTTGGGTACGTAAAACAGTACACAACCAATAGTTGTAGGCTTTCTCTGAATAGTTAAGCTTTGATACTCATGACCGTTGATTGGTCGTATGGTCACTCGACTATCTGTACACTTCTTTTGACACGCACGCACACACACACACACACACACACACACACACACACACACACACACACACACACACACACACACGTATATGCATGGACACACGCTCACGAACACACACACAAACATACGTACAAATACAAATTTGTGGATACTTTATCAGTTCTTCTTACCCGTAGGAGTCAATCTGTACCATCATTATTGTGATTTTTACAACTTGTATGCCTCCCAGCATGCATACAACTCCTTCTCTGATGACATCCAGATTGTCATGTGGGACACAGTGAGTGGTGTGATATGCCAACAAACATACATCATTCTTGTATCACTCACTGCTGCATACTCTACTTCCATCCTGCCCAGACTAACTTACCCTACACTGACCTGTTCTCGGAGACCTGGAGTGCCTTTTCAAAGCACCCTTTGAAGAGAATAGGTGATTATAGCGGAAAAAGGGTATGTGTGTGTGTGTGTGTGTGTGTGTGTGTGTGTGTGTGTGTTGTGTGTGTGTGTGTGTGTCAGTAGGACCTCTGTGCGCAGTTGCAGGGTGGTCACTGAAAAAAATTAAAGAGGGTGACATATGTGTGTATGATAAAACAGTATATACAGTGAAACCTCTAATTTGACACTCAATGGGGCTTAAGAACGTCAGAATGGGGGATATTGCAGAGTGACTCTTAGCATACATGCTTTAATATTGTCAATGATCTAATCGGAAATCACTAGCCAAAAGAGATTATTAACACCAATGCTTTAACTTTGCTTAATGCTTTTATTTGGTGACTGTATGTTGTAAGATGATTGGATTATAGTAAATATCAAATTATAAAGGTTTCACTGTAGAAACTGATTCGACAAGGCTGCCATTGTAGCACATATGTTATGTACGTATGACATGAAAATGTTTAGACTGACTTAGTTTTTGCTACTTGAAACTGTAAAACAAATAACCAAGCAAAAACCGGAAACTGTCAAACTTACGCTGAAAACTGATAACAAATATTCACTAAAGGCTGACACTAGTGTCAACCTTTTATGCACTGCACTGTGTGTCCCTCCTTGGGGAATGTTTTAGACTGAATGACCCTAGTTGCTATATCTCTTACTACATCATACATACGTATGTACATCATTGTCCACTTGCACTGTATTTTTTGTGGATGGTGGGTACATACATATATGAGATGCATGCACATACATACATATGTACATGTACTTACGTACATATGTTGTGTATTCCTTTGTTCAGGTGTGTTTTAAAGAGGCAATGTTTCCTCTGTTGCCGAGAATGAGAGGAGGACTCTACTACAATACATACATTGTGAGTATCCAGCTTGTGTGTGTACGTGTGTGTGTGTGTGTGTGTGTGTGTGTGTGTGTGTGTGTGTGTGTGTGTGTGTGTGTGTGTGTGTGTGTGTGTGTGTGTACGTGTGTGTACGTGTGTGTGTGTGTGTGTGTGTGTGTGTGTGTACGTGTGTGTGTGTGTGTGTGTGTGTGTGTGTGTGTGTGTGTTCAAATCCACACACACACACTGGATAGGATATTGTGAGTAAAACTGCAGCAAATGGCATGCAAGCAATGAACAACGAACAGTGTCTCATTGGGTCATGTATGATTGTGTACGTACTTTGTGGGAATATGAATCCAAGACAATTGAGTTCAGCTGGACAATACATACCGCGTCTACATCATACAGATATGGCTTGCATTCATCCTGCCCATTCGACCCATAGGTACAATACATATGCATGTCTATATATGTATATACATACATGCACATATATTCAGTGAAACCCCTGTAATCCGGCATTCTCTCTAATCCGACCATTTTATGAGGTACAGTCACCTTATTAATGTAATGCTAATAGTCACTTCGCAATTCAGCAACCTCGATCCTAATCCACTGCTTTTTTCCAGTCCTGTTGAGAGTCGGATTGGAGAGGTTTCACTGTATGTATTGTACGTAGATAGACATGCATAGTCCACATGTGTGGTAGGTACTAAACAGGATAGGATGTGGTTGAATCTTGAACAACCCAGATGTGCATAGGAATTCATTTTTCAGAACCGGCCCCAAGTGTGTGCAATTATCGAGGCTCCAATGTACTTGATATGATTCTGTCTTGCTTGTTTTCTTATGTGACCATGCAGTCTGTC
>CAUJGJ010000083.1:676600-701600 GCA_963170055.1 Halisarca cf. caerulea
GTGCATGTGGGAGGTTATTCACGGCAGTATCGATTAGAACCACGTGTGCTAGATGAGAGGGAGGAAGTGACCATACATGTCTGGCCCGGTTGTGTCCATTAACCTAACCTAACCTATGGTTAGCCTTCATACTCCATTTTTTTCATCCATGAGAATTTTACCCCTCACAAAATATCCTCTATATGGTATTAGACCAGTCTCCATGTGATTGTTTTTCTGTTAAAGTGTATTTTTGATAGTAAGTGGTTTGCTGTCTGAAGAGCAGGAACGTATCTTCTCTAATCCCAGGGTCTTCATCCTACCTTGAAAACCCCACATGCTAAATTCACCAACTACAGCTTTGACGTTAAAGAATTTATGAGAATTATAATGCGTTTGGCGGAAGAAGTGAGGAAGAGAAAGAGACAAGCCTGGGAGAGAATGGGGGGACAGAGTTATGCTACATCACATGTACGTGCAGAACTATAGCAGATGAACTAGTGTGATTATTTTTCCAATAATTTTAAACGAAATGTAATAATTGAATGCATCAATCATGCATTATATGGAATCATGTGTCCGGCAATATTCATGCAACACTATGCAGGTATGTAGAGACTATATACATAATACTTTTCTTTTCTCTCTCTCTCTCTCTCTGTGTGTGTGTGTGTGTGTGTGTGTGTGTGTGTGTGTGTGTGTGTGTGTGTGTGTGTGTGTATTGATGCAGGTAAATGTACACATGCAAACGTAGATGAGTGGGTATCTGTGTCTATATGATACTTAGTGGTGCATGTACGCACATGATGTCAGGTATAAAATTGCATTATAATTAAATTGCTGTCATTTACATCCTCATACTTTAATTGCCTATATATTATATAGTTGGTGGAACCATCCTTTGCATATACGTAGCAACCTACATGAGGTTAGCTAGCCTCATGTTTTGATATAGAGCCATGCAGTCATATATGCACAGTTCCATCATCCTCGATCTGCATGGACCAAGCAGTTGCTGCATGGGCCCGGCTTGGTTCCTTATATCTTCCTACCATGCACGCTGCACTCTTTGACATCATGCATGTATACAGATCTTTCTGCCACGCACTTTATATGTAGGGTGTTCGACTGCCTCACAGTCCAGCGACCAGCTGACCATATAGGCCGCTTTTATGTGTAATTATAATATTATGCTGAAGCTACAGATAATATGCATTATATATGCTGAACCCTAGGTAGCACTATAGTCTGACGTATAGCCAGACCCATTCGCGCCGTGAAGACGTTACCGGGAATTTGGGGTTGGCTTAGTCTGGCGTAGCCGACCCTATCCGCGCTCGGCCATTTTCGGGGACTGACTGGTGACGTCAGTCCCCGAAAATGGCCGAGCGGGTGGATAGGGTCGGCTACGCCAGACTAGGGTTGGCTACGCCCTATGCCAAAGTTGCTGAGTTTTCATTTGTAAGCAAGATCGTGATCGAATGGAAGGAAATCCGTTGGATTCTTTTGATGGTGATGATTTGGAAGGAGAACATCCTATTCCTGTTAGTTCAATACATATGTGTAAACTGTGTGTTGTAAGCCTACGAATTTTCAAACCGATCATCAAAGGAAAAGCGAAATAGATTTTCTTCAGTTACTAGTACAGATATCTGTGGTATGGGCGCGGGTATGGGCCACTGTGATTTGAGGTTACGTCGTTAATTGTACTGTCTGTGTAGAAGATCAGTGATCGGTTTCCATGTCGCTTGCCTCTGCATCTTACTGTACAAGTAAGGTAAAGGGGGGTAATTTGGAACAGCGGGTAATTCGGAACATTCAGGCCAAAAGCAGTGTCAGCCACAAGTAACATCCATTATTTTTCGTCTGTATTGTCACCCGTGAAGGGGGAGTTTGGCAGTAGCAAGGATGGTTGTGTAACTTAACCACAACAAAAGTTACAGACCCTGTTCCAAATTACGGGATTACGCAATAGTAGTAGTATGTTACATAATATTGGGAACTCTGTATATGTGCCATCACCCCAAATTACCAGCGTGTTCCAAATTACCCCCCTTTACCTTACTAGTTTAGTTCATTTGTTTTGAGTTTGCTGACGCTCCTTCGTTGGCCGGTTGTTTCTTAGCCCTATTCTCAGGACCCTCAGATGAGTCTGTGATACCTTCAGTAATTTGAAACATTCGTAGACTACTTTATTGGGGAAGGCCATAGAGGAAGGCAAAGTACGTAACTTTGAAACGCAGAATACCTTAGAACATAGATCTAATATAGTAAGGTAAAGGGGGGTAATTTGGTACACGATGGTAATTTGGAGCAGGGCCTGTAACTTTTGTTGTGGTTGAGTTACCCAGCAATCCTTGCTACTACCAAACTCCCCCATTCATGGAGACAATACAAACGAGAAAGAATGGATGTAGCTTGTGATTGAGACCGCTTTTGGCTGACTGTTCCAAATTACCCGCTGTCCCAAATTACCCCTTTACCTTATGTACTATTTAGTATTATATATAATGCATAGATCGGGAACGTAGGAAGCAATTTAGAAGTGGCAAGGCAACTTCGATTTACTTCTGTCTTCTTCCCAAAGGACTTCTTCGGGAAGGAAAGGCTTCGAGACTGGTGAAGACGATCGGGTACTGGCATAGTAACTTTAAAATCACATCAAGTTATTCACTCCAACGGCATGGTATGCAATACGCGTCTGTGCTGATGACAATGATCCCCATGGAAAGTTGATTGAATTGATTAGGTATTACTAATTTAGCTAATAGTATGCGAATAACTGTACTAATCATAGTTAACAATGTATAGACTAGTTTTAATAATGAATAACTTACCATTGCCCAAAAAATATTCCAGGCTACTGAAAAAAAGTGCAGCGGCTACTGCAGCTCCTACGCCACTGGACTGAGTCTAAGATAATATTTATGATCTATGCGTGGGACAGGATTGATAACTTTTGCTGCAGTCAAGCTGTCTAGTCATATTTCTATGCACTGCTAAACTCTCAATTCATTTATAGACAACTTAAATTAAATGAAGAATATAGCCTGTTACTTGATGTTAGCACCACTTTGGTCTCCTGTTACCCCGCTTTATCCTACATTTTGTGTGGGGTGTATGGCTTTGTACGGAAATAATAAGAGTCAGAGGTAGTCCAGTCTCAGTAAAATGTGGGATTTTTTTAAAAAGGAAACACCTGTGACTCTTGCTGTGGCATTTGCTTAAATTTGTTTTTTTTTCCGTCTTTGTAGGGTGAGGTGACTGACAGCTGGACCTTTACACCCAGTCCGGAAGCTAGCAATGTAGAAGTAGAGGAAGCTGATCTAGTAAATTTGGTGAAAATCATTCCTGTTGATTCGTGGAAGAATTTTGGTCGGCACCTTGGAGTTTCTGAAAATGACATTAGAGCTATAAAATCAGCTGAGAGTCAGGCTGATGAGCGTTGCTACCAGCTTCTGTATAAATGGCGTGAGGCATGTGATTCACCTGCCAACTTTGGTAAACTCATGGATGCAGCTAGGTTGGTAGGCAATCATCGTTTTGCAGAAATGATTCAGAAATTTGCTCTAGACAAGATTGGTGGTAAGCTCTGACAATAGATTGGATGTACAGTATTATTTGCTGCAGTAATTTGTATTAAGTTGTCATGGTCATTATGTGTATCAGGCAGTGTGGTAGCCTTGTATACTAATAGAATATTAAGCCTTTTGTTCTCATACTATCTAAAGGTACCCCAAGACCTCAGTTAACACACAAATATCCCGGGAGAAGCCAATCTGAACAAGAGGGAAAGAATGGTGAGATTGTATGACATTGTGTACATCATGGTGCTTTTCAAGAATAAATATGATGAATCATTTTTGTAAAACTGCTCTCTGTTTGGTCAATAGCGCTTACTTCTGACCAGATTTCTGTGTATGTTGTCCCATAACTTGTACATACATACATATTGTTTTGGTATGTATAGGTATATATGACTGTATGAATACAGAATCTTATTATAATAAAGATAGGCCGATTTTTTGTTGGCAGTTCACTGAAACGCGCTTAGAGTGATTGTGGGCGAATCTTCACGATAGCTCACTGTTGCATCTAGAAAGAGACCTTGAGGGCTTCTTTTCATTTTTACTGGCGAAATGGAGAAATTTCGAAAATAGCCCATATAAGCCTACGAACCGCCATATTTGTTGTACGGGCGAATCCTGACTAGAACATGATTTTTACCTTCGAATCAGTTTTCCGCTAACTCCTCCTAGGAAAAGTATGTGAGTGCTTTATGACTGTGGCTAATACTCCTCAATATACCTGGTGAGTGACCTTATCTATACTAGGGGAGAAGGCGGCCTTTGGCTGCCTTCACCCCTAGTTCGGGTGGCGGGTGCAACCCTTATATCAAGTGAAGAGGTTGTATAAAGTAAATTTATTGATTTGAGTGTAATTACTATATCAAGAGAAGCCCGTGGTAAGCTAGTGTTATACTGTAACAATTGTTGTATAGGCCAATGTTTGGTGTTTAACCTCCTTTTCCCCTAGTTAGTCACAAGTGCAGTTCTTGTTCTCAAAGATTCTTTAATTGAAGCTGTTTTATTGTGCACTCTCTCTCTCTCTCTCACACACACATACACACATGCACAACACACACACACATGTACACCACACACACACACGTACACCACACACACACACGTACACCACACACACACACACACACACACACACACACACACACACACACACACACACACACACACACACACACACACACTCACACACATACATACACACACACACACACACACACAAACACACACACACACACACACAAACACCAGTACACACGCATACATGCATGCCATGCAAATACCCCTGCACACACGCACACACACACACACACACACACACACACACACACACACACACACACACACACACACAAACACACACACACACACACACACAAACACCAGTACACACGCATACATGCATGCCATGCAAATACCCCTGCACACACGCACACACACACACACACACACACACACACACACACACACACACACACACACACACACACACACAAACACACACACACACACACAAACACACACACACACACACACACACACAGACAACACACACACACACACACACACACACACACACACACACACACACACACACACACACACACAGAGAGAGAGAGAGAGAGAGACAGACACACACACACATTCAGAAAGAGACAACCCCCCACACACAAACACATACACACATACACACCACACACCTGCACACATACACACATGCACACGCGCGTGCGCGCATGCATGTGCGCGTATAGTACATGGAGTGTGGTTCTTATATGCAATACTGATTTGTATCTAATTAATCACATAATATAGATCACACTATCCCACACACACACGCACTCATACAAACATGTGCTATATGCATGCACGCATGCATACACACACACACACACACACACACACACACACACACACACATTCACGCAGAAACATATATGCACAAACACACACAGATACATCAGTTTTGTCACGCATACAAACTACATGTTCCCAAAATAAGATTATATATCTTAGAGGATTCTTCTATTCGATTTTTTACGTAACCCTCGACAGGAAACCCGTATACTCACTACGGATACCATTGTGCACAAACATGGCTGTTGGCATCGTTATTTTCACCAATGCCGCTTTTGATTTCCATGCGAAAATCATTCCGCTATCTTATTATAATAAAGATAGGATATAGATAAGATAGGATTTTTTGTTCGCAGTTCACTGACACGTGCTTCGAGTGATTGCGGTAATTTACTTTATACAACCTCTTCACTTGATATAAGGGTTACACCCGCCACCCGAACTAGGGTGAAGGCGGCCTTTGGCCGCCTTCTCCCCTAGTGGTTATAATATTCATGTACTGTATGCAGTTTCCAGTACGTCTCCGATCCTATGAATATGCAATGTGTGACCAGAATTGCTGTACTCTGCAACTGAACTCTATTCAGCCTGATTGTGTGCCTCACTCTTGCTGTCACAGTGATGTTTTTCTTGAACACTATTAGATACTGTGTCTTCCACAAATCCACTTAGAGGGACATCTGACTCAGTTGTGAAGGGTACTGGTAAGTCAAGCATGAGTAGACATAAGTACTCCAGCTGGTATGTACACTTATGTGATTGAACACTGTACACACTGCTGAAGGTGCAGATTATTATATACATAAGTACAATGTGTAGTTAGCAGACCTACATACTGTATTTATAATTATATTATACATCATATTATAGTTATTCAGTTTCCCACATTTGTACACAGCTTGGAGGAAAGGAAGTTCACAACCAGTTTTGCTGGAATCTCGTTCAAGGAGTTTGGAAACTGGTTCAAAGGACAAATCAACAGGTTTGTATAAACAGTCCTTTGTGTGGTGTGTGTGTAGTGTGTAGTGTGTGTGTGTGTGTGTGTGTAGTATGTAGTGTGCGTGTGTGTAGTGTATGTGTGTGTGTGTGTTCAGTGTGTGTGTGTGTGTGTGTGTGTGTGTGTGTATGTGTGTGTGTGTGTGTGTGTGTATGTGTGTGCGTGTGGTCGCGTGGTTGTGTGCAGTGTACATGTAGCGTGGGTTTTTTCTTCAGTCGGAAACTGATTCAAAGGACAAATCAACAGGTTTGTATAAACAGTCCTTTGTGTGGTGTGTGTGTAGTGTGTAGTGTATGTGCGTGTGTGTGTGTAGTATGTAGTGTGTGTGTGTGTGTGTGTGTGTGTGTGTGTGTGTGTAGTATGTAGTGTATGTGTGTGTGTGTGTGTGTGTGTGTGTGTGTGTGTGTGTGTGTGTGTGTGTGTGTGTGTATGTGTGTGCATGTGGGCGCGTGGTTGTGTGCATGTGTGCATGTAGCGTGGGTTTTTTCTTCAGTCGGAAGTACATACTTATGAAGGCTACTATTTTCTAGTATATGCTGAGTGAGATAGAGCATGCTGGTTCTGGATACATATAGCTGAATTATGTACGTAGAGTGGCTGAGAAATTTTGAACAAATTGCTGAATTGTCACTGTTGACATACTGTAGAAGTTGAAACTTTTATGCAGTTAAAGTTTTGCGAATTTCGTGAAAGTTCACTAGGCACAATAATCTGATTCAGAGTAAAGTTTGTTTTTCATTGTTCAGCCAACAATGGCCCATTGCTCAATAGATTAGGCTGTTCATTGTACGAAGAGTCCTTTAAATGGCTGCCATGTCTCAACTTATAGTAAAAGGAAGAGAGTTTCGCAATGGCAACAACCTTGTGAACACCCGTCGCATCTATGATCCAATAGTTGCCCACCCGGGAGTTAAACACTGGGGGCCTTACGGTGAGGTAGACCATTCGCGAAACTAAAACACAAAAATATTGTAATTTCTTCATTTGTAAAACTTTAACCATGCGGAAGTTTAAACTTCTACGTTATGTGAATAAGCGTCACCCTTGCTTTGATTCACATAGATTTATACTACATGTGCCTTTTCTTCCAATCTTATACTGCATGATGTACGTATAATGCAACCTTTGATATTGCTATAATATTTTAATGATATGATTAACGGTAAATTTTCTACTTTTCGGCATGCTTATTATCTGGTGCTTGACCAAACAGGGTCAGGTTTCTCTGCATTCACTATTTTCTACTCCTTAACTCTAAGTTGTTATCAGCTACAAAGCTTGAACATATTTACTACTATACATATTTACGTATTTAATACTTTACTCCTTTGTTATCTATCAAGGCATAAGGCTGTGTCAATCATTTGAACGCTCGAGTTCTTTGCTCAAAAATTGGTAAAATAGCAGAACGAATATGAACACGCAGACTTTTTAGTATGTCATATTCACCAAATTCACGTTTTACCCCTCTGAGCCATGCCCATAGCAAATAGGGTACTATATAATCTCAAAACTTCCAGAATATTTTCCAGACGAACTAGAAGAGCGACTACTTAGCTATTATATCAGTATGAAGATAGAAAAGAGAGGCTATACCTTTTGATAAATAACTTGAAAGAATTCGCTCCTGAACCTGGCCAGGAAAGCTGAGACAAAGCTTATTGAAAATCAAGCAAGTTTGCATCAGGATTCTGTGTTCAAGAACAATCCGTAACTCAGCAATAGAAATTTGTCCAGGAACAGTTTGTACTTTCTATCAAGCTATAGCTGAGGGCATAAACTACAAGATGGTGCTATAGTTGACTACTCTGTTGCTACAAAGTCTGGAAAATATCATGAAGTTAAAAAATACAATACGCAACATGCACAACAGATATTTGTGGCCTAGGTTGATCTATAGTTTTTGACTGCTATTGTGTTTGGTACCAGTTTGTAGCTCAATGAGTTTTGTATAAAATGCCACTTGGAAAACTTCTGGCATAAAATTCCTGTTCTAAGCACACAGGTCAGAGGGTTAAGAAGATTGAGTGCAGTATTGATTTCAGTCTCCCACTGGTAAATGTATGCATAATAACCACAAAAAGGAACTGTTACAACAATTCTGCCATTTTGTACCTTGTTATTCGTCATGACCCTATTTTGTGGCCTTATTTCCCTATTTTTTGTTGTGCTGCTTCTGATTCTTACCATTACATCTGTAGTTGCATTCTGACCTTGACCTGAAATATGCCCTACCGAAGAAGTAGGGAATATAATATTATGATTATACAGTACCTATGTGTATGTCGTGCATGTTCTATGTCCGAAATTTTAGATGTAATGGGACAACCCCAAACCTACGAGTCAAGTGGCCCTCTAGTGCAACCTAGAAATTTTGACTCAGTTACACAAACAGAAGGTATGGGTATGTATGTATGTGAAATTGCACTCTCGTGACATTACCAGACACTCTTACATATCACCAATGCATCCATGTACAGCTGACAGTCATATGATCTTAGAATTTCTTCTTTTGCCAACCCTGTGAAGTAATGTATGTTAACTGCAGGCCTGTATTTTGAGAATTTGTTGTAGAAATTTGTATTGAGCTGTCATGGTAAATCTGACCAAGTCAGTAGTTTGGTCCAGGTGGGCATTTATAAAATTGATACTAATCCTACCCCAACCTACCGTAGAGTGGGAAATTTTCGCGAGGTAATATTTTTGCTATATTCGCGAATTGTACGGATTCGTGAAACTTTAACTGCGAAAATTTCGAATTGTACGGATTCGTGAAACTTTAACTGCGAAAATTTCGCCAGATGCGCACTAAAGTCAGGAAAATAGCATGCTGTAACAAGATTCTCTAAGGAATGGAACGTTAAACTCAGCGAAAAGCACACTCCGAACTTGAAATGGTCTAGAAATGGACGCAACGACTTGTAAACATAAAAAAACGCAAATAAAAATCTTCACATCGTGAAAATAAAACTCACGAAAATTACATTTTACTTTGATTTGCGAAAATTTATGCCGTGAAAATTTCCCGCTCTATGGTAGTCTAGTATAGCCTGATATTGTGATCTACAGTTAACGGGTGCATGTTACCTACATCAGACAGTGACTGTGGTAACCTGATATTATGGAGCATTTTAATTATTGTTCTTACACTATCAGAAGGCAAGAGATCTGAAGGTGTCCCAATACCCCAGTTGACAAACAGATATCCTAGGAGAAGCCAATCTGAACAAGCGTCAAAAGATGGTGAGATTCAATATGTGGTGCTTTTCCCAGCTAGCCGGCAGAATGAGTATGATTATTCATTTCTGTATTACTGTGAAACTGCTTGCTGCATGTGTGGTGCATGAATAGGGAGAACAATTTTCTGTGTGTGCTGTCCAATGAGTTGCATACTGTATGTACATACATATGCGTGTATACGTATATGGTAACCAAAAGTTACAAAGACTAAACCATAAGTGATAAACTAGTGTGGCTTTACACGTGAGCAACTAAAAGGGTAAACCTATAGACATAGTCTAGACAGATTGAAGGACTGGTGAACATACACATGCACATACTCATACAAGCACACACACACACACACATGAGTCAAGCACAGATTGTACTGTCACACTGTTACACGGCCCCCTACCACAAAGAATACGTCTCGTATTCAGTGCGATACATAGGCACCATAGCGATCGGGTATACTGTGTTGCCTCTGTGGGTAGCGACCTGAAACTATTGCAGGGGCCCCTTGGGAGGTAACTTGTGGAGAGTCTGATGGTTCTACCAACTCAAGCTGTTCCTCGAATATGACTCGCTCTGCAGGTGTGGGAGGTAACTGTGGTGTTCTGGAGGGAGGTGTATATATAGCAGTTCCAGTGGACTCAATACGGGTGTTGGCATGGCAGGCCTTCAGACGATCAAAATGCACCACAAGACGCTTCCGATTGCCTGTTGTATTCTGAATCCGATATGTTGCTTCTGAAATCCTTTTGATCACCCTATAAGGCCCAGTCCAAGGATGGTGAAGTTTCCTTGACTTCCCTCTGGCAACCACAGGTGAGTGCAACCAAACTAGTGTTCCCACAGCAAACGGCTCTCCATGGACTTTCCGGTCGTAGAAGTCTTTCTGACGCTCCAACCTATGGCTAAAGTTGTTACGCACTTCAGTATAGGCTTTCTCCAAAGATCCTTTCAAGTCCTCGGCATACTGCTGGGTACTAGATGGTGTGGATGGCGAACATCCATAGGTCAACTCGATGGGCATTCGAGCTTTACGGCCAAACATGAGGTAGAACGGAGAATATCCAGTGGTAGGATGCTGGCTTGTGTTGTATGCCATGCATGCGGATCTCACGTGATCCTCCCACTTTTCTTGATGTCGGTCAACAGATGTGGCTAGCATGCTCAATAGTGTGCGGTTGAATCTTTCAACAAGACCATCACTTTGGGGATGGTAAGGGGTCGTTCTGGACTTTTTCACACCAAGTAGCTTGCAAACTTCAGCTAAGACTTCTGATTCGAACTGTCTCCCCTGATCTGAGTGTAGCTGTTCAGGAGGTGAAAACCGGAGGAAGAACTCGGTGGTGAGGACTCTGGCGACTGTGATTGCCTCCTGGTTTGGGATAGGGTAGGCTTCGGTCCAACGCGTGAAGTAGTCTGCTACCACAAGGAGGTACCTGTTGCCACGAGGGGTGTCTGGTAGGGGACCTAGGATATCAACAGCAACAAGTTGCAATGGATAACCCACCATGACCGGTTGCAGAGGAGCTCTTCCCTTGGGTGTCGGGTTCTTCCTGGCTGCACACTGAGGACATGTCTTGCACCACTCTGCAACGTCATTGTGATGTCCTGGCCAGTAGTAACGCTCCTTCAGCTTTGCAAGGGTCTTATCCTCACCCAGGTGGCCTCCCATTGCTCCACTGTGGAGGTCTGCTAAGACTTCTTTTCTCATCGCGGCTGGAACCACTAGCTGCAGATGGCTGGAACTTCCAGAGGTATCCTCAAACTGCCTGAACAACAATCCATCCCTCACTACTAGCTGATCCCACATCTGGAGGAGACGACGATAAGCAGGACCTTTCACTCTGCTTGAACTGCTGGTAGCCAAGGGTTTCTGGCCTTCCTCCATCCCTTGGAGGAGTGGTCCAATGGAATCATCAGCTAGTTGGCTCTCTCGGAGGGAGGAAACAGACTGATTCTGTAGGGCAATAACGAAAACAGGATTAGTGGTGTCAACGTGGTGACTGTCTTGTCCGCACTGTCGGCAAGGCAGTCGGGAGAGAGCATCAGCATTCCCATGACTGCGTCCTCTTCGATGTTCAATCGAGAAATCGAACTCTTGCAGTTTCTCCAACCAACGTGCTAACTGGCCCTGTGGTTCCTTGAAGTTCCACAGCCATCTCAGTGAACCATGATCAGTCCTCAGGGTGAACTTGGAACCTAGTAGGTAGGGGCGGAAATACTGGACAAAGGTAACAACAGCTAAGAGCTCCTTCCGGGTCACACAGTATCGTCTCTCAGCTTTTGTAAGGACTCGGCTTGCATAGGCAATCACTCTTTCAATGCCATCATCTTGGACCTGGGAGAGGACTGCTCCGATACCCACATCACTGGCATCCGTGTCCAGGATGAAAGGCCTCCTGTGGTCAGGAAAAGCTAGAATGGGCGAGGTGACTAACCTGGTCCTTAGCTGCTGAAATGCATCCTCACAATCCTCAGTCCAGACAAATACAGAAGTCTTCTCGGTCAGCCGGTGGAGTGGCTTGGCAATCTGGGAGAAATCCTTGATAAACCTTCTGTAATAGCTCACCAAACCAAGGAACTGGCGAACTTCCTTCACTGATGTTGGCTGTGGCCACTCCCGAACTTTTTGGGTCTTTTCGGGATCGGTAGCCACTCCCTCCGGGGATACCACATGACCCAAGAAGGTTACACGTTGTCGGGCAAATGCACACTTCTGAGGTTTCAGTCGAAGATTGGCATCACGTAGGCGAGTCAGAACATTGGCAAGGTTGGTCAAGTGCTCCTCGAAGGTCCTTCCCATGACTATGACGTCATCTAAGTACACCAAACACATGGTCCACTGCAAACCGGCAAGGACCATGTCCATGAGTCGCTGGAACGTTGCAGGTGCGTTGCAGAGTCCAAATGGCATCACATTGAACTCAAACAAACCATCGGGTGTACTAAAAGCTGTCTTCGGTTGGTCCTTCGGGTCAACCTCCACTTGCCAATAACCGCTGATCAAATCCAAAGTGGTAAACCACTTGGATCCAGCTAGGGTGTCCAGGGTGTCGTCAATGCGGGGTAGGGGATAGGCATCCTTACGGGTGACGGCATTGACTTTACGGTAATCCACACAGAATCGGACACTCCCATCCTTCTTTTTAACTAACACTACCGGTGAAGCCCACGGGCTACTGGAGGGGTGAATAACATCCTTAGCCTGCATGTCTTTCAGCAGGACAGTCATGTCTTGACGCTGAGCTGGTGGAACTCTGCGGAAGGCTTGCCGGATGGGCGGATTGGAACCTGTTGGGATCTCATGCTTTACTCGGCCAGTCCTTCCAAAATCAGCAGTGTGGGTGGCAAACACATCGGAGTACTTACTGAGTAGGCTAAACAGTTCATCTCTCTGTTGGTGTGTGAGGGGGCTGTCAGAATCACTCACAGAGGCCCACAGGGCATCACGAAGATCCTGGGATAGGGGCTCTGACACAGCACACACACTGCCATTAAGAGGCTCACAGACGTCAGATGGGCTAACCTGGGTGGCAGTAGCAAGGGTGGTACCCTTGTACAACTTCACTGGCTCCGGACCCAAGTTCAGCAGGCGGATTGGGGTAGTTTCTCTCCCCACTGATGTCTGAGCAACTACACGAGCTATTAGTACATGAGGACTGGTGGACTTGCCTTCTATCAGCCAAGTCCCTTCTCCCAGTGTCTCTCCCGGTGCAGTGAGGACCTCCAGTTCACTCTGAGCTGGCACAAGGGTGGTTTCCACTAAGTGTAGGAATCTCTGGCGACACACCGATGGTTCCTGATCTCCACAAGTGGGTACCCTTGAAAGAGGGACCTCAATTCCCGCACTGTCAATCCTCAACGTACCATGGCCTACATTCAAGACACACTGCTCTTTGGACATGAAGTCCAAACCCAATATGGCACCTGTGGTAATGTGATTGACCACAATAACTTCAAGGATAAAAATCTTACCCTGTACTTCCATGGTGATGTTAGCTGTTCCCTTGAGGTCCAAGCTGTCACCACTCACACCCACTAGTTGACGGTCGCAAGGCCGCAAGTCTTGGTTACCTGGGAGACCTTCCCAGATGTCTTTCCTTAGGATCGAGTATCCAGACCCCGTGTCGATGACAAAATCCACTCTCTGTCGGTCAATGGTTACGGGAAGGAGGAAGGATCTACCTGTGGAGATGGTGTTGGTGACCGACGAGGTGGGCCCATCTGAATCTCCCTCCGGCACGGGGCCCATCATGCCGGGGGCTTCCCGTTTCCCGGCTTGTCGATGGGTCTCTTGGTGGCACATCCTCTGGCGTAATGACCCACACGCCCACACCGAAGACAGATGACTTCTTTCTCGGGTGTTGGCACTCGTGATTTGGGTGGAGGGCCCCGGCCTGGGGCATGGAACTTATCCTGGCTTCCTCTGGTGGTACTTGCAGTCTCCAACTTCTCCAGGCGGGTGGTTATGTCTGATAGAGCCTTGAGTACGACGTCCTCCCGTGCTTCCACACGTTTCAGGGCTTCGGTTGGATCAAGGGTGGTCTGTACAGAAGCAGGCTTAGGCCTGAGGTATGACTCCAGCTCCAGGGTTGCTCGTACAGCCTCATCAATAGTATGGGGGGTCCTTTGTCGTATGGCAAAAGAAAGTTGTATGTTATCTACCTGGTTAAGGTAGTGCTGGAGGGTGACGAGCTGTCTGGCATTTTGGTCTAGTTCAGGGTATGCCTTGTCTGCTAGTACACGTAGATCATCTGCATAATCGGCCCAACCTTCAGTCTTGGCTTTCTTTCGAGCTTGGAACTTGGCAATATAAAGTTGTCTCAGGCTGGCTGGTTCGAACCGCTCCTTGAGGGCTGCTATAGCTGCCTCATATGCAGCCTGTGACTCAGCTGGTAGCTTTCCGAAGGCTGTCTGGGCTTTTCCTCCAAGCCTCACTTTTAACCACAGGAGCTTCTGGTCATCATCCCACTGGTTGACAGCAGCAACATTTCCAAAGTGCTTTGCCCAGTCAACAAAACTTCCCTCACCGGTGTACACGTCGGGTAACACAAGGGGTCTTTGGACTCGCGGGGCTGGTTGCTCTGCCATGTTTCACTATCCCGCCGACTACGCCAACTGTAAGAACGCGACCCGAGCGGGGTATCACAGATTCGATGCTGATAGTGAGCGATAGCAACGGAGCAAAGTCAATAGCACTTTAATTCACCAGTCACAGAAGCTAACTACAAAACTCAGTGTTCTACTTAAATACAAAAAGTAGCAAACATAAGATTGATTTGAGTGCAAAGATTAAAGGATACAAAGATAACTTTGAGTACACTTTGAAGTAGGAAGTCACGTTCAACAATAATTAATAAGGGTGGTGGAAGGAAATTAAGGATGACTTATAAAATAGTCACATGGCACAAAAAGGTGACTTCCACATTGCAAACCAGACAGACAATCAATCTACTAATGACATAACCAAAAGTTACAAAGACTAAACCATAAGTGATAAACTAGTGTGGCTTTACACGTGAGCAACTAAAAGGGTAAACCTATAGACATAGTCTAGACAGATTGAAGGACTGGTGAACATACACATGCACATACTCATACAAGCACACACACACACACACATGAGTCAAGCACAGATTGTACTGTCACACTGTTACATGGTTATTCCTGTACATACACCTTTCAAGTCTGCAATCCTGACAGTATAATAAATGCCACATTTGACCAAAATTGCTGTACTTTGTAACGGCACCCTGTTCTGAATATGTACCTCGCATTGCCTGTGATGTTCTTCTTAAACCATATTAGACACCATGTATTCCACAAATCCACTTAGAGGGACATCTGACTCAGGTATGAAGGGTACTGGTAAGTAAAGCATGTGTAGACATAAGTACTCCAGCTGGTATTTACACTTGTCTATATATGATTGAACACTGTATACGGTGCTCAAGGTGCAGATTATTGTATACATATGTACGGTGTGTATTTAGCAGGCACAGTGTATTTACCATATACGTAGGTGCTGATTTTTGCAGGGTGCATATTTTGCGAATCAAGAACTTGGTTGTATTCACGATTTTATTTAACAAATGGACCATGCAGTCCCTACTTTATATTAGACAGATAGACTATGTATGTAGCCTAATATTTGTAATAGAGTTTTTGTGAATACAGCCTCATTCACAAAATTTGCGAAGTAGAGTCCTGTGAAAATTAGCCCCTGTATGGTACATTCGTCAAATAATTATTCAGTTTTCCCACTTTTGTACACAGCTTGGAGAAAAGGAACTTCCCTACAGTCTTCATGTGAATCTTCTTATTCAGGGAGTTGGGAATCTGGTTCAAAGGACAAATCAACAGGTTTGTGTGAACAGTCCTTTGTGTAGTGTGTGTGTATGTGCGCGCATGTGTTGATATAATAATATTATGTAGTAAGAGCAGTGCACATATTTAACCATAGATATTCAACCCAACACCGATTCAACCTTTATAGTCTTGTACTTGCTGTAGTTGATATACGTATGTGCTATGTTTTCCTGAATATTCACAAAGCCTGATGTGGGTTTTTCTTGGAAGTACATACTCGTGAAGGCTACTATTAACAGTATGCTGAATGAGATTAGTACATACGTACAGCTGAATTATGTAGGGTGACTGAGAAATTATGAACAAATTGTGGAAGTATATCACTCTTGGCTCATGTAAATTGGCATCACGCTTATTTTTGATCTGTGTAAATTTATACAACATTTGCCTTTCTTCCAATAATATTATTATTGCATATTGTGGGAATGCCACCTTTGATATTACTAGGCAGATGATTATCATGGTGGGGGCGAGCTTGAGATACTGGTAGGGACATAAAGACGATGGATGAGCAGCCCATTGTTTCACGATAGGCCTTCAGTGGTGGCTTCCCACTCTGGGCTTTGTGTGGTTGTGTGTACATTATTTGTGGAGCAGTGCATGGGGCAGGGATTTAACACGGGAATGCAGTTAAAGCTTAGAACTGATTGAAATGTGTTTGTACATGCACGCCTTTGTTGTTCACCTCACCAGTGGCAGCCCTAGGCCTGTGGCTGATCGACGCCGTGTTCACTCTCCTCAGAACCTAGCTGTCGTTTCCTTGGCTCACATCTGTACAGCCTTAGATAGCAGTGTTCTCTCGCTAGGCCTTTTAAGCAGTCGGGCCACCCTGCTTAATTTTTGGCTTAGATCATTTTATTTACTGTAAGTAGAATCCATTCCTTCTTTGTTGAGATGCTTCGAGTGGATAGATTAGGTAAAACTGACACCATACATCTGATTCAATCCGAAGCAATTCTCATTTTCTATTTTGAAAAGTACTCGTAGGTGCCATCATGTGGACTTTGATAGTGAATTCCCCACTTCACAGATGATTGCAAATGCAGAGGAGTAACTCGATACTAAGTAATATACTGTACATAGAAGTAAACCAAGATAATTGCAGCTCTGTACTAGTCTACTACTTACTCATGCAAATGCCACCCTTTTTGATTTCTTTCTATTGATTACCCTGGATAGTAAATTAGTATTTATGGTACAACACAGTTAAGCAAGACAGGAGACAGGGGGGTGGATCCGTTGATGTCTTGTTCCTGCCTTTGCTGTTTACCTTGTTGTTGGCAGCCAAGAGTGGGTAATCGATGCGCATTTGTGTTACTGAAGAACAAACACGGCCGCAGTCACTCATTTGATCCCAAACTACCAGGTAAAAGAGAGGAAAGGGCCTGCCGAGCAGGTGAAACAGATGAAGAAAGAGCAGAAAGCACCCAGGACTCGTTGCCGAAAGTGGTGCTATGCAGCCGGAATAATTAGGTGAAGTCCATAAAAACTTTGTCGGCTCAACGTATGCCACCCGTCAAAATTTTGTTGGCTGAATCCAGCCAGCCACAGACATGACCCCTATATACATCACATCATTGTGGGGGTCACTCAGGCTCGCCCCAACTATATGATATTATTTATGTACAGTACCTACTTGCTATGCATGTCATATGTTTGATATTTTAGATGTAAGGGGACAATTCCAAACCTCCAATTCAAGCTGTTCTCCAGTGCAACATAGAAGTTTCCACTCAGTCATTGAATCAAGCAGCCCTCCAGTGCAACATGGAAGTTTCGACTCAGTCGTACAAACTAAAGGTATGGATACGAACGAATTAACATATGTGGCATAATACTCTCATATTGTGACCAGACTTTCTTACACGCCATGCTTGCATCCATGTACAGCTGACAGTTAAATGACTGCAGGGCTAGAAATAGTAGCCTTCCATCTGCCATTTTCTAAACAAAACATGAACATGGCTGACCAAAATTGAGTTGGGTCAGGCATTCGGCTGACTACTAAAACTGAGAGCTGAGTCTCCGTTATTGGCTATTGCAGTCGAGTGACAATTTGTTTCGCCAATCTCAAGGTTCAGTAGTAAAGATTCCGTTGTATTACGTACGTATGTATGCACGTACCTACATACATATATACATAACCTATGATGGTAAGAAATGGCTGACCAATTTTCAAAGTGTCTCCTACCAATGTAATACTGAGTCAGCCATATGTCCTAGCTAAGGTCAAATGCTATTTCTGTACTTTAGAGTTTCATGAATTGCAAATCCAGTGAGGTAATATGTGTGTTAGCTGCAAGCCTGTATTTTGAGATGTAGTGTGTTGTTGTCTCCCTACCGCCCAACCCAGAAAATGCTCAATTGGGGTTTAATTACATGTAAACCTATGTATATGTATTTACATATGTACATGTGTCCATTTATATGTATGTGAAGTAAAAATTGTCTTTAAAGGCCACCTGTCTATAGAGGACATTGCATGAATGATAGTACAATGAGACCTCATTTATCCACACCAGATATCTAGCTCCCTTACCCTCTGCAGTAGTTTTTATTGGAACAGATCTGCAATAATCCTACTGTGCACTATATATTATTGCTCCCTCGTTTATCCAGTTCCCTCACTTTGTTCACAATATTTCATCCAGAATGAATGTACAGTAGAACCTCGTTAGTAAGAACACTATTAATGAGTAATACCTGGTTAGGAAGTACAAGGATATGATACCCCAGCTTATAACCCATAATACTAATCTATATGGTTAGCAAGTACTACTGATAGTGAGTAGCAATTTGGAGGGTCCCCAGGTGTACTAACGAGGTTTGACTGTATGCAGAAAAGTGAAGTCTAACGATGTATGGTATACTGTACTATTTTGTGTTTTTTGTTCTTAGGTGTAAGGAAACGATCTAGCCAGTGTGATACAAGCAGCCATCTTGTACATCATAGAAGTTTGGACTCATTACAAACTAAAGGTATTCATATGTTCAGTGAATTCTCTTTAATCCGCCACCGCTTTATCCGCCATCAATTTTGTGCATGAATTTTTATGAAAGACTGCAAATTGATTTGGATAATCCACCAAACTCATTAATCCACCAATATTCTTCACAACGAATTGTGGCGGATTAACGATAATTCACTGTATGTACCTATGTGCCACTGTACTCTCTTAATGTGATCAAGCCTCCTTGCACACTGTCATGCATCCACATGCAAGTTTAGCTTTGATTTTCTTCCCATTTCCAATCCTGTACATGATTTTACGTACAGCTAGGACTTCGAGTGTATAATGATTGAGTCTGTAACACGTATGATGTGGATCAATGTTATAGCTGCAGTATTGTACAACTTACATGATCTTTGTAAATCCCTCCTCCCTCCACCCACATATTTTTTGATGTGAGATTGAGTTTTCTCAGTTTTGAATAACATTACTTGGAATCTTTATTTGTATTGTGGCTGCATATACACTTCCGACATTCTATATAATGTGTATACTTAGTGTTATCTATTCTATACTATACAGCACTGCAACTGTTGAAAAGTGTTTTATTGCCTTGTATGTTGTAAACATCTGCTCTTGCAGGTGAACAGTAGAACAGTGATACTATTCTAGTACAGGCCTGCATGTACAGGGTTGGGGGCAGGGGTTGAGGGGTTTTCCCTAAACTATTTTTTCCAACTGTAGAATCCTAGATGTTTGGCTGAATTATTTCTTTTTATATTTTATCAGCAGTCTATTACCTAAATAGTATAGTTTGCACATGTATTTACCAGATTTGAAGTTTGTTTGAGTAACTGAGCACTCTCAGAAGAGAAATGAAAGCAACTATTGTGGCCATTTTTATGAAAGGAAATGAATCCCATTGTTAAGATTAAATCTGACTGTTACAGTAATGGTTTGATGACATCTCATGAGTGGTGGTGATAGTGATTACTGATAATGCATGTGACTGGAGTGAGATGGTGCATAACGTGATTAGAAATAGAACCCCACTATAACTAGATGTTAGCCGGTACTAATTTTAGCGTTTTTCGGAGCCAATATTTAGCGGGTATTAATTTTAGTGATTTACTAGCATTTTTGTACCAAATTTGTTATTAGCGATTTTATATAGAAATGCAGTTTTGTTGCCTTTACCGATGCTATATAGGTATTCCTTATACTTTTGCAAAGCAAAGCTGCAGAAACGAAACAATGAGATCACAAAACCTGTTTATACAGTTATAATTGATTTTGTCCGCATACAGCTTAAAGAAATTGTTATTGATTTTGGGTAAATTTAATATCAAATGAATAAAACAAATATATGTTACAATCCACTGATTGTTTTAAATATCAGATGTATTGGTTCCCTAGCTGGTTGCTGTTTATTTTACTGACTTTGGGGTAGATTTTTACTTCCCTTTCGAGCTTCCATTTTCTCCCATGCAGTGTACAGCATATACCTTATAGCACCAAATTTTTGAGAAGCTTAACTTTCGTGTTTTTTGAGGATGAGTGCTGGAGCACGAAATTTATACACCACGAAAAAATTGTTGCACTGTTTGTGAGGTAGCAGCTGAGCGACATGCAGACCCACGAAAGTTATTTCCACGAATAATTTAAAAGTAACCAACCACAAAAGTTTAGCTCCTCAAAAATTTAGCGCTATACCGTATCTGTACAAATTGTGCAGTATAATTATACAAAATATTAGCAGGTACATTTATTGGCGGGTATGATTGCTAGTGAGCACTTACGTAAGTTAGCAAATTTCAGGCTCCTTACTAATTTCGCTAATTTATAAGTTAATATCTACTAACATTAGTAGTCTTAAGGTATTTAAAAGACTCGAGCTTGATATGCACACAATGTCATGCTATTGGTGTTTGTTCATTGTACTTTTCTTTAGGTAGCGGAACAGTGTCAGATGTTGTGGATCCAAATCAGTGCAATTTCAGTAGTATTTCCACTGAAGGTGTTGATCAGCAAGAGTACATATCTACCAAAGGGAGCAGTGGGCATCACAGCAGGCCTACTGAGAGTGACCACCTGGGTCAAGCGTCCACTGAGTCTTCTTCATCTGTCAAGCAACAGCTGGCAGCTGAGGACAGCTACCAGTACCATCAACATGCAGATGAGCAAGTCCATCAGAATGTCAGCCAGCAAAGGAACACTCCTCAGCAGCAAGAAGCAACAAGCAAAGGTGTCACTGATAAGGACTCACATGAACCTTCAGACAATACCGACTTCCCAAATCCTGATAAGGATAAGACAGAACTAATTTTTGGGGTTTTGAATTTTGCATCTTTTAAGATAATTAACCAATTGAATGCATGTAAACGAGGCCCTTTGGGATTTCAGCTACTTTGGGTGCTTGTTGGTATTGCAGTGATTATTCAACTGTTGGCAACATCCGCTGTTAGCTATTTCCCTCTTTCTTCACATCAAAGGGGCTTTACACTTGCTCTGTTCCTCCCACTTATGACGCGACTCCTTCCTCGCTGTATATTCCCAGCTGCTATTGTATGGTATGTAGTACGTATTGTTGATAGACGGATTAATACACCTGATGTGAGTGATTCAAGAGAGGTCCGATTTAGGAAGGAAATTGAACAATCAGGCAATGAGGACATTGTGATAGCTGGAACAAAGTACTTCTTCACAGATCTGGATGTAAGCCACAAGAGTAGCAAGCAGATCCTTACAAAGATACGGGATAGATTATCCACTGATCTAAATGTAATGCTTGTGACATCCTTTGTTAAGGGGATCATATTTCCAGTTTGTTTATATTTGGTTGGAGCTTTTTACTACCCAGAAGTTTTCTATTCGGACCCGAAGTATCATTCATTGGCCAGAGTTGCTGGGTTTTTTGACTCTCTATCTTTACTCCTGTTGATATGCGCCAACGGCATTGGATTTGCATTTTTCTTTCATGAAGTTAGCATTAGACATCTTATCGCCTGTGTGCTAAAGATCCCAGAATTTACAGATTTAAAGCTGAGTGACAAACTAAATCGAGCTACCAAGACTACTTTAAACTGTCTCTTGAATGACTGGTCAAAGATCGAAATACTTCTCTCCTACTCCATTGTGGGGTATTCTTTGATTGTTGTAAGTTTAGCATCAGCTGGTATAGGTTTATCCAATGGTATTGAAGTTGATCAAACTCATGATTTTCGTACATTCTGGCTTGTCTTTATAGTCTTATTCATGGTTTACCACTTTCTCTCGACAGCAGTTTACAATATTTTTCTCTTGCGTTTAATTGGTACTGTTCTGGAGTGCTTGGTTTTGTTTGTCCTGTTGTTTCATATGGACTCTGTAAAATTTGGTCCGTTTCTTCAGATACTCCACATCCTCTATCCTGGTGCCTATCTCTTCTGGTACGTAGTGTCTATGATGTATCATGAACGCATGATCCTTGATGAGAAAATTAAAACATCGGTGGGTAAAGCGAAGCACGAACGTAGGTTTGCCCGAAATCTTGGTCTGTGTTGTCTACTCTGTCTCAGCATGTTCCTGGTCATCTGCAATGAATACCACCACCTTGGTTCTCCCAAGGCAGCAAAAGCAGCATAGGGGTCACTTGCATGTGGCAATGTTCGTATGTACGTACTCCCCTGTGTATTTGTGTACTGATTAATATTCATTTTATTGGTGGAACTTATAGTGTTCAATTTATACCATACCGCTGACTTCACATTTACATTTTTGTATATTTATTTCACAGTAACAGTTTGTAGTTCTTCAAGTTTGAACTGTGTTTTGTATAGTAATAATATTGTATGTAGATTTACATATGTGTATACCAGTATGTGTGTGTGTAAGTGTTTGTGAGTGACTTGTACACATTTATTTTTATTTTTATTTTTAGTGTACTACAATAGTGTGTTGCATAATGGGGTATCTATCATGCGTATTGTACACCACAATATATATGTTCATGCGTGACATTTGAAGGACAGCTGCAATTGAACTATGAGTCAGTAATAAGTTGTTTATTTTATATACTTCCTGCGTATACATGACTTTGCATTTCACAGAGTATATAATAATTGTAATGAAAGTATAATATCAGCTGTTAAACTGGTCCAGCCAGCTGCAGCCCACGTTTGAATCGTATGTAAGCACTGACGTCGGGAAACATTTCCTTTTCCCGTCGTCGTCAGTACTTATATACATACAAACGTGGGTCACAGCTGGCTGGACTACTGTACAACATGCATGTATGCAGCTGCATGAGTGGCCATTTTAATTTGTATGAATATTCCCTATAAATACCAGATGCATACTCCGTGTTTTGTATGGCAAATGTTAGATCCCCATGCAGCCCTTGGATCCATACTATATAGAATGCATCATAACAGGATCATAGAATGAATAATGCATGCAAGGCGATCAATGCACTCGATCATGCACAAACTCGTGCATGATCAATCCATGCAGCAAAATAATAATAATATTATTGAAGTCACCAGACATGCATCTGCATGTATATATACGTGCACAATTTGACTTTACATGATTGACAATTAACGTGTATTAATTAATATTGCTACATTTCGGTAGATAGAAATGTACTAACCACGATAATCTGAGACGAAACAGCGTTGTTTTGTCTCAGATTATCGTGGTTAGCACATTCCTATCTACCACAACATCCGGTACTACGTATACTAAATTACATGCTCCCATAGTACTTCAGAACACTCTGTGCATTCTGTGGCAAAGAGTTGGTGCTAGTGCCAAATATTGGGTGTAGCACCACCACATCCAGTACTACTACTTTACACCCACAGCACTTCGGAATGCTCATGTCTGTTCAGACTGACTGTGAAAGCAGGTGGTGCTAGTGCCTAATATTGTTTTTAGCACCTGCATATAAGCACTACTAAGTTACACCCTCAGCACTTCCGAGCACTCATGGATATCCACTGTGAATAGGCGTGGTGCTAGTACCAATATTTGTTATATAACACCACCATATATCAAATAGTACCAAATTGCACCCTCAGCACTTTGTAGTACTCGTGTGTGTTCAGTGTGAAAGCAGGTGGTGCTAGTGTCAAATAATGCATGGTTTTAGCACCACCATATCCATGCAGTATTACTAAGTTACACCCTCAGCACTTGCATGGGAACACTCACGTGTGTTCAGTGTGAATCAGTGTGGTGCTAGTGCCAAATATTAGTCTTAGCACCACCATATACCCATTACTGAACAGATACACCCATAGCTCTTCAGAAACCGCATGTGTGTCCACCATGAAATGCAACATGCACTTGGATGTAGCTCACATACTGCAGTACGCATGTATATATATATATATATATATATATATATATATATATATATATATATATATATATATACATGTGTGTGTGGAACCTTCAGCTCTCTTATAGATCTCTCAAAACAGACATTGCATGGACTGTTTATATTCCAACTACAGTTGAACTTGGATAGTAAGTACCCTCTAGGGAAGGCAAAATAAGTACTCACTATCAGAGGTACTTACTATCCAAGGTGCTTTCAATGGTATTGCATGAGGTAGGGACAGAGCAACAAGTACTTACTATCCAGGAGTACTTACTAACCCAGGTACTTACTAACAGAGTTTGACTGTACATTATATAATTGGAGGTTGGCTTTAACTTGATCCACAATGGTCAGAAATCGTGTCTCTTTATAATTAGAAGGGAAAACAGTACGTGTATTGTGACAGGAGCCAACATGCATGGGCATCGGCAGACAATAATATAACTACGTATACCTTAACCGGCCTGTGAATAAGTCTGATATTGAGAGCGCATGCATGAAATTAAACTTCCCCAATAATAATAATTATTGCAAAGGTCGATCAGATCGATGTACCGGAGATTCAAATTCCATAGTATATACTGCATTGTTCAGCGTGATGCACCAATCATGTAACGTTCAAGCAGTACTTAAATTTGTGATCATTTTTGTATATATAGCTGACTAT
>CAUJGJ010000083.1:704100-706600 GCA_963170055.1 Halisarca cf. caerulea
ATGTATGTGTGCACACAGAAGAAACAAGACAGACACAAGGGAATGAATAACTAGCCCAATACAGTACAAGAAGACATTTTCACGACAGAATATTCGTGAATTTAAGAGTGGCCTTCCTTCGCACACACTTTAGTACACAAATATACAAAGTATATAACTGCAAAATACTAAGATGGTAACCACTGCAATATTTAAAATTATGTACCATACATTATTTCTGCCCCACATAAAATCAAATGATTTATGATTTTTTAGGGGCTGCCGCAGGCAGCCCCTATATTGTTTTCATTTGGACTTCCGGTGTGTAACGCTCGTCCGATATATATATATATATATATATATATATATATATATATATATATATATAATATGGATTTGAATAAAAGTCTTATAATAGAGAATTTATATAATAGTAATAGAGAAGCATGAATTTATACAGGAATGAGTTATAGGAATTGTTTTGAAACAATTGTCCAGTTACAATAAACAGTATGTTCAATGAATGTTCAGCTGCGCACTTACCCTCCAATGCTTTGCAAGTGATTCGAGTGCGTGGGGCGGCAGCCCCCACGAGTTTTTAACTCGAATTACTTGTTTGTTGAATGTTATATAGTCAATATACAGTGAATAGTTGCAGACATGCAATGTACATACATACAGTACCTCTTCTTTGCTTTGCCAGTATAAGTGCAACATCTTGTTGGAAGCTTAAGACATCATCACTAAGAAGCTGTACAAGATGGCAAATAACATAGAGTCACAGTAAATAGTATTATTCCACAGGAATTCAGGGAGGGGGCAGTGCCCCCTCAACTACAATTTAGGGGGGCAACTGCAACAAACCATTTCTCTTGTAGAGAGGCGACTTTGTACACTGTGCTACAGTATATGGGAGATTCCCTCATACCAGGAAGAGTTACAGTGCCCAGTGCTCACCAGTTTTTGAACCAATGCATTACATTCCTGCCATCTTATGTGCTGTGGTATGCCCAGCTCTGTACGGATGTCATCTCGAGCTAAGAACTTATCCACCTACAAAGAGCAAACAGACCATAACAAAAGTAAAGCTACCTTCTTTCTCTCATACCATATATATATAGTAAAATTATTAATGAAAACACACATACACACACAGCACATGCCCAAGCACACACATGCATATTCACACACATGAATATACTGTACATAAACACATGCTAGTGCACACACACACACACACACACACACACACTCACACACACACACACACACACACACACACACACACCACTTGTGCACATGCATGCACACCCACACAAATACACACCCACAATTACACACATACGTCTTGCTAAGATACACATCATTGTATAATTTACATATACAGTAGAACCTTATGACATTGTCAAACTTTCCTAATAGTGGAAACCTCTCTACAACAGACTGCTTTGTGGGTCCAGATAGCCTAAGATCGTTATGTATATAAGATAACCTCTGAATAGTGGAAACCTCTGTATAATGAACTGTTTTTCAGTTCCCAATTAAGTGTCCGTTGCTGAGAGGTTCCGCTGTACATAACATATTGTGAAATACATGGAAACAAACGTATTGTTACAGTAGTGAAACCTGTCTTAAAACCACCCGTATACAAGGACCTCCTATCTACATAGAGCTGTAGTAGGCTGGTCCATATGCCACTTCAGTGATGCTAAAGCACCTCTACATAAGGACCACCTGTCTACAAAGACCACCATGCATCACTTGTCCTTTGAGTGGACTTTACAGACATATAAGTTTCACTGCATGTGTTGTCAAGAGGCAGTCTGTTCATCAGCAACCAAAGACCATAGTACCAGAAAAAGGTTGCTAATAGCAGATTGAATCCTCACGCAATCTTTCACCAGTGTCACAGGGGTGGAAAAATGACAAAATTGGGAGTTCTTCTACCCGGCCTGTGACTAGCTATTTTCAGCAGATCAAATAAACAATTTTCATTGGTCCTCAGTACAGCCTATCCTCAGCTTTTCAGTTGGGTCCTAGTTGTCTGAGGATGTCACCCAGTCTTACTAAAGAAGGGTGCATGGTATTCCCCGAAAAGGCCTTATAATACACTGGTGAAAGTTCACGTGAGGATTTGATCTGCTATTAGCAACATTTTCTGTTACTCTTACTGTCCTTCATAACCAGGACTATAGACGTTTTATTGAGCCGCCACACACATGTGGCTGAAGTGTTTTTAGTCCTTTGATTTTAACAACCAAGCGGTGACAGACTTTTAAGTTTTTCGAACTTAGAAACGGTCCACTACAGGGGGTTATCAGGTTATATGGCAAATAATTCCCAATTTTTGTCAACCAAAGACCATACCTGTGATAACTCATAGCACATTGGTGGGGGGGTACACTCTTTCCTGATGTCATAGGGGTTAACACTAGAAATAGCAAGAAAAACCACTAAACTGAACACATACGAAGAGAACGTATATTACATCAATATTACAAATGTATAACACTCATGTGCT